>JABXWE010006479.1:0-11779 GCA_014611495.1 Limonius californicus | reverse complement strand
GGAAAGGGAAATAATAGCTAGCATTACGAAAAAAGAAGTTTACGAAGCCTTGAAACATATGAAAAACGGAAAATCGGCAGGCCCAGGAAGTATTCCGATTGAGCTAATAAAAAAAGCTCCCGAATGCCTCGTGGAAATATTAGTCGAAATTTTTAATAAATGTTTAATAGCGGGGGATAAAGTGCCCCAGGAATGGAAATTAGCTTATATCAGCTCAATTTACAAAAAAGGTAAAAAAACAGACTGCAACAACTACCGAGGGATAAGTGTATTATCTTCAATCGGAAGACTGTACGGGAAGATACTAAAATCAAGAATAGAGAAAGAAGTAGAAATAGGAGAAGAACAATCGGGATTTACCGCAGGAAGATCATGCGTAGACAATGTTTTCGCACTAAAACAGGTTATAGAAAAAAGAAAAATAAGAGGCAGAGAAACACATGTCGTATTTGTCGACCTGGAAAAAGCGTATGATACGGTCCCTATATCAAAAATGTTCGAGGTGTTAGAAAAAACAAATATAAATAATAAATATATCGACACAGTTAAAGATATGTATGATGAAATGGAAAGTAAGATAAAGATCGGAAATAAAGTATCTTCAGGCTTCAAAATCACCAAAGGATTGCGGCAGGGCTGCTGCCTGTCACCTACCCTTTTCAAAATATACATAAATGAAGTACTAAAGAAATGGCAAGAAAAATGTAAACCAATGGGTATAAAAATAGAGAATGACTACTTCCACTCCCTCCTGTTTGCAGATGACCAGATAGTAGTAGCATTAGACGAAGACGACATCAAATACATGATGAGAAATTTGACAGAAACCTACGAAAGATGGGGTTTGAAAATAAACTTTAATAAAACCAAATACTTAGTTGCAGGAGGAGAGGGAAGGGATCTAGACATAGAAGGAAAGAGTATAAAATTATGTAGGGAATATAAATATTTGGGAGTCATGATATCAGAAGAAGGAAACAGCCAAAAAGAGATAACAAGTAGAATAACGCAGACAAAGCAAGTAACGCAAAAGCTTAACTCTTTATTATGGTCAAAAAATATAAGAAAAAAAACAAAAATGAATATATATAATACTATGGTGAAGAGCATCCTCACATATGCCTCCGAAACATGGGAAATCACAAAAAGGAATAAAGACAAGTTGTTGGCGACCGAAATGGACTATATAAGACGAAGCTGTGGAGTGAGCAGGCTGGAACGTGTCACAAACGAAGAGATTAGAAGAAGAATGGAAATAGAAGTACCAGTAGTAGAAGAGATAGAGAGGAAGAGATTAATTTGGTATGGACATATGAGACGTATGCAACCCCACAGGTGGCCACAGAAGATATGGGAATGGAATCCACCGGAGAGAAGAAAAAGAGGCCGCCCACCTAGAACGTGGAACGAGGATGTAAGAGAGGCAATGGAGAAGCGAGAATTAGCAGAGGACCTATGGGAAGATAGGGACCTATGGCATTTAGGATGCGAGACACGGCCCGTCTAGGCTGTACAAACTCGCTATATATATATATATAAACTAACTAATCTTAATTTTAATCATAATCTGGATTATTAACAGTAAAAACAGTATCCCTTCAACATGATCAAAACATGACGTAGGCAAAGTAGATTATCTAGGGTAAATAACACAGCAATATATACATTACATCTCATCTTATATCATATATCTATTTTGATATTCAAAATCTTTTATTTTTTAAATTCTATCACTCTCAAAATATTTTATTAGTCCTAGGAATTTTTCGAGTACGTTCAATATTTTCCACGTAATTTCCTGATTCATCACATCAAAGGCACGTTTGAAGTCAATATAGCTGAGATACAGTTTGGGATTCGATTCTCGAGGTTGTTCCACTATTATTCTTAAAGTAGCTATTGTTATGTACAGGATCTGTTTGCCTGGAAGTCAGATGTGGTTGAATCTTAGAAGTTGGTCAATTTCTTTCTTCATCCTAACAAGCATTATTCCTGTCATCTTATAATGATGCTTAAAAATTGTATTATTCTCCATTATCATGTTGTGATAAATCTCATTTCTTTGGTAGTTTTTTCATATGTCTTTTTTCAGCCTGTCGGTGTTTCTTCTTTTTTTTATGTTTGTACATACAATCTTACCTGAGATTTTGTTTCTGTCTTTAGTCACCTCGGTACTATGTGGTCATTTTCCGCCGCTTTTCCAGTTATTATGCTTTTTATCGGTTTTTCTGTTTTGTGTTATGCAATTTTGCCCGTATATATTTAGTTCCAATTCTTAATTTTCGTCTTCTATATTCAAAATGATTCTCAGTGTGACCGTGCTGTGTTACCTGTATATTCTGTATATGCTTCTTCTGTCTTCTATAAGCTTCTACGTTTTTGTAAGATAATCATTCTTTCATGTTATATCATCTATTTTCCATTAGCTTTCCTGCTGTATATAAATATGGTTTCGTGGCTTTCCAAAGATTTTCTATAGTTGCATAGTGTACTACATTGTTTTACTCTTCTTATTTTTCCCTTAATGTACGTTTCTTCTTCCTTTAACCTCTTGGTGCTGAAGTTTAATTTTTGAGATTTTCCTTTGCGTGTATTGTAAGCTTAATTCTGATTGTTACAACACTAAAAAGGGGCCCAAAACTACGTATATTCTTCTCGTTGCCCGTACCTGAAATTTTTCCATTTCTTCCGTATTGTGATATGGTCCATTTGATTCTTGGTTCTTTGATCTAGGTTCGTCCATCGTCCATGTGGCTTTATGTATTTGTTTATATCGAAATAAGCGTGCTAGACGGGTAAATGCACAGATCTCGTAAAAAACTGCCCCGTTCTCAATTTCTTCTTCTATACTCCCTTATCCCATTTTTGCATTCAGGTCGCCAATCAGTATTAAAATATCGTTTTTGGGTATGTTGTGTACTGTTTTTGTGGCATTCCAAAAAGTTCTTGGTTTTCTTCTTCCTCAGCATTATATGTTGGTGCGTAAACTTTCACTATTGTTGCTTTTCCCCGTTTACCATTTAATCTGACTGATATTATTTTTCATATTTTTATACCCAATCCATCATAGCTTATTCTACTTTTTCTTCAATATAAAGACCATTCCCTTTTCGTGTATTGCTTTTCGTCCATATTCTCCGAGTACATTTTATTTTCCCTGCAAGTTAATTTTATTTAACTGATAGCCTTCCATCTACATACTATCGCTGATACCCAATACCTCTATCTTATATCTTCTCATTTCATTAACTATTTGTTCTCCTTTACTTATGTAGACATAACCTTGGTTTGACATTCCAGCAGCTATATGTTGTAACGATTTTCGCGCCTAATGGAAGGCAACCCTTTTTACATTTATTACATTTCGAAGGTTACACTCCGTTATACGGCGCAACAAATTAGAGTTCCGGAAGTTGAGCGGGGAATAGAAATCTTAACGACAGTTTCTGAAAATAGGACAGTTTTAGTTTTGGCGATCTGGTCGGATGATTAGGTGTGTAGTGAACAAATTTTTAGTAAATCGTTTATCGATTTGGAATTCAGTTCCGATCTGGGAGTTACTACACCGGAGTCGTTTCCTATAGTTGAGGGAAAGCAAAAACTCCAGGAATTCAAATTTTAAGATTTAGAATTTATTCCGGCCAAGAAGATTTTTTGTGGTATGCCAGTTTCTATCAACTGGTGAGATATTTATTGACAGAAAATTTTTGTCCTGTCTTAATTTCCTGAACTTCAATTCTAATATCCGATGAATTAATTTAGGCAACGTTCGCACGGGTGGAAATCCCGTAATTACGATCAAAAAAAAATTCTACGTTCCACCATTTGGCCCAATTGATAAGCAGACTTCGACGAATTACCTTGGGACAGTTGTTTTTCAAAGACCGAGCAGGCGCGCTTGGAGCCGTTGATAAAGAACCTGGAGCACGGTCACAGCGATAGCCGTTTCTATTTTAAAAGGGAAGTGTAATAACATTTGTTTATACTTTAAATTTTATCACCTGGTCGTTGTTATTTACAATTTCATTACCTTCGATTAAGAATTAATTTATTATTTGATTTTGTGTCATTGAATTGTAGTATTGGGGTTTAGTTGGAGATATATGTGGATACTAAGTACAATTGTAACATTCAAGTTATTGGGAGAAACTAGTATACGTACACCATATATATATTGGGTGCTGCGATAGTTGGGATGGCATTGCGTTTTCAAGATTTCACAGCTTGACTCTTCAAGACTAGGTCGTATTATGGTCACGCATTATTCCGATCCGCGGACGCCTCCTACGACGTATAGTGCGCTACAAATTAAAATTATCTTGTTCTAGTGAGCGCAATAATTGTCCTTAAACTTGTTTGAGTCTCGCCCAATTTAAATTAGCTATTTTGATTCCGTTAACGTAAAATTGGGATTGCTATTTTCCATTGTTTTGTATCGAAGAATTATAATTGTGGGGCTGTGTCAATTATTAATTAAATAAGGTTTTGGTTGCAACATGTCTTTTCTTTTACGTCGAAATATCTGGAACTAAGTCTACATAAAGGACAGATAGGATATATAAAGGTAGGTGATTATCTATCTTGGGATCCGACTTCCCATTTTCCACCTCGGACGATGTTAGTAAATTATAAGTCGGTGGCGCCTATAAATTAATTGTTGGAACCTACTTCTTCTTCGATTAGGTTTCCGAGATACTAACATCTCCCAAATTTGTTAATTTTCTACCTAAGCAGTGGCGTAGTTGCGAGGTTGTTTTTGAAATTTAATCAGTATTTTGTATGTAGAAAAGAACTTAGGCGTCACAATGTATGTCTTTTTTCATGTCCATGATGGTGCATTTTTTTTGGTTCCGTTTTGTAGTTGTTGGTTTTCTTCTGTTGGGGTTTCTGTAAAATCTTCAATCTTTCTAGTTATTTAGTCTGCACCAACCGACTCTGTTGGTATGACGTCCCCCTATAGTTGGTTTTCTTTTTTAGTTTAAGTTTTCTTGTCTTTCCTTGTCTCCTTCCTCTCTGCATTTGCTCCTTGATATTTTCCTTATTACATTTTGCATTTTTCTGCCGTTAGTCATCGTTTCTTCCTCCTTGTTTACTTTTCTCTGCTAGTTTCTTGAACAAGTACCAAATCTTGCAATTTTTCTACATTGCTTCCTTTCCTCTTGTTCCTTTTTCCGCAGATCCCTGCCCGCTTGTTGCCTTTGGTTTCTCTTTTTTACTTATTTCAGTTTCCCCCGCACTTCATCCATTTTTTCCATTTTCTTAAAATGTGTTGTATTTCTCTATGTCTTTGTCTATGTCTATGTGACCGACAGCTTAATGTGCCTCCCGAAGCACAATCGGCTGCGTATGTGCTACCATGTAGTTCCACCCTCCCGTGCACTGGCCACTACTAATAGTTCTGTATTAAAAATGTCGTATGATATGCACAGACAACATCATTTTAATATATTTCTGGCAAGAACAAGATTAGATTGGCGTACAACCTCTCCGGATGACTTATTATTCAAGTTAGCAGTTACTTAGGGTTTACTATTGTTGTAATAGTTTTAGTATTAAATACATCATTTAAATCTCAGTATAATGTAAACTTTGTTTGCGTTAATTGGCATGTTATACTAATGATTACTTATTAGGTATTAGGTATTAGGTATTGGGTAATCATAGACGATAATTGGAATTTGCAATACCCAAATCATTATGGTTCAATAAATCTAGTATTTGAAAATACTTAATTAACTTTAAAATAAATAAATATGACTTTGTTGCTGATAAACATAAAACATGAACAATGACTATCATACTTCCTCATGATTTCAAAACGTTTATTGCTTCTAATTTAAACAATTAAAAACTACCATCTAAAATTGCAAATATTTAGATATTTCTGTATCCTGGATATACATCCTATTCTAAATATGTACTGATATGTATTCCTAGGCCTGTTTAGGCTCTCTATAAGTTGATAAAGTTCTGATACTACTACTTCTACGTAACGCAGTACTAAAGAATGAGGATGTGCTTGCAACAAAGAAAGCTATCAATACATTATGTATGAGATAGTAAGAAATTTAGTGATATTCCTTATCCCTCTTTGTCTCTTCATTATTTGTACCCTATACAGTGTGTCCCAAATCGTATTGGAATTATTTCAATGATGAATTCCGGAACTTATTTAGAGTCGAAAAGTCCTATAAACATATGTCCTAACCGTTAACGAGTTTATTTAATAATTTATGTGGCTAAAATTTTAGTTCAACGAATTTCTGAAATACTGATCTAGTGGCCATGAACGCGTCTTTTGTTTGGTAACATTTGAACATCGATTTTAACAAATTATTGTTTGTAACTTGTCAGTTTATTACTGTGATACTGAAGTTATTGCCTTCTTTCTTGTATCCTTATTCCCATCGTAATTCACAAGTGAATCACAATGCCAATGTTATTTTTAAATCAAGAATATGCAGATATTCATTATGTTTACGGTCTGTATGATGGAAATGCTTTAACAACACAACAAGATTATCGTAGAAGATATCCCAATAGAAGACTGCCTACGCGTGCAGTTTTCTTTAATTCACATTGTCAGCTGACGGAACATGGCACTTTCAATGCAAAACATGCAGTCGGCCAAGGAGTTGTCCGTAGACCCATAAACGATGATGAACAAGTTATTGATTTATTAGAAGAAGATTCATCTTTAAGTGTGCGAAGAATTGCATTACGTATATGGAATATGTAGAAACCAGGTTTGGAGAATAATAAGAAGTGCTCGCTTGCATCCATACCATCATCAAAGAGTTCAAGTTCTAGGTAATGATTTTGAAGTTCCTTTAAGATTTTGTAATTGAGTACAAAATAATTCAAACCCACCGCATATTTTACGGACCGATGAAGCTTCTTTTACTCGAGATGGTATCAATAATAATCATCATTTTCATGAAAGACCTGTAGAAATTCCTCATTTAAGAAGACCCTCGCATTTTAATATGGTAGCTGGTATTCTTAATGATCTTAGTGATCGTCTGATTGGACGATTTGAACTGCCACATCCTTTGAATCGTGCGAATTCCGAATATTTTCTAGACTCTTTACCCTTATTACTGGAAGATGTACCATTAAATATTAGACGTGCAATGTGGTATCAACACGATGGGGCACCAGCACATCAATGTCTACGTGTTAGAGCTTGGCTAAACGCACATTTTCCGGGAAGATGGATTGGAGTAGGAGGAACCGTAGTATTGCCACCAAGTTCGCCGTTCTTGTCAATAAAATAATAAAAGTGTATTAAAAAAATGTATTTCATAAAATTCGTTGAACTAAAATTTTAACCACATAAATTATGAAATAAACAATAACTCGTTAAGGGTTACGTTTAGGACATATGTTTGTATGGACTTTTCGCCTCTAAATAATTTCTGGAATTAATCTTTGAAATATTGCCGGTACGTTTTGGGACACCCTGTATAAAATAGAATGAGAAAGTATAAATGTTACCTATATTCGTCATAACTGGTTTTATTTCTTCTTTAATGTTGTATAACAGCGATTAAACTAAATTACGTTGCACATTGAAACATTAATTAATCTATTATTGTAAGTTTGTAATGTAAGTACTATGTTATAAACTCTTAATTGTGTACCTTAAAACCACTACCATGAAGTTACTGGTTCTCTTCTTTATTCTATATGTATTCCAATTTGGTAAGGAATTTTTGAAAGTATATATCTATTGATTAATTAGTTATCAAAGTTAAGTAAAATGTGAAGCTTTGACTTTGGATTACGTAATAATCTTTTTGTAATTTTAGAATCTTTTAATTATTTATTTCTGGTATAATAGTTAAGTTGTTAAAGTTCGAACACTCTAAGATCTCTCCAAATCTGCAGACAATGTAGTTGGCCAGTCTCCTCTAAATATAGTCACTGAATTACAATATTAGAGTCAGTCCTGAAAATGGTTCGTTACCTTTTACGTCTAGTGCAGTATTCCTCAGTCGGCTTTTGTGTGTGCCCTGTTTTTTAATATTAGTCTTTGTGGAGCCCTTCATCTTCCTCCTTGCAATTCTTGTGTTAAAGCGCCGATAAAACAATAGCAATCACCTTAATACCTTCAGATACATATATAGAAATTTTCAAATATTCGAAAAATTGAATATAGGTGTGACAATGTTTTATGTTTGGTTGCGTGTTGCAAGAATGAACTCTTTCTGTACCATGTTACTAACTCTGCATGTGTGTGTGTGTGTGTTGTCTGTGCGCACCGATTATAAATACAACTCAAAGTCAGCTAGAAATGATTTTGCGAGCTTAAATACGACTTGAAATGGCAAGACGGCAGTAACACTCTAACAGTGACCAACAATGACAAGTTGATGGTCGGAGTTATTTTACTCCTATTCGTAACGACTCTGATACACCATATAAAACCAAAATTTTGTGGTGTAGAAAATTGGACGTAAGTGGGCAACGGACGACGTCAACAAATTCAGTTCCACAGAATTACCCCGAAAGGAAAATTGAGAAGGTATTTAGCAGAATATTTAGAGAGTATTTTCGTGGCTAATAGAATAAGAGCGAATAAACTTAAAAGTCATTTGGAAACACTTCATAAGGCGTATGTTAACAAGCCTTCGAGAGGTCTTTGCCGACTTCCTGAAATATTTTCAAAATCAAAAATCTAGAATTAAGAAAGCTCCACACTATCGAAGAAGACCTAACTCTGCCAGCTGCGATTGATATCATGGAAACTATAACTCTATTAAATGACACCGTTGCTTGCCGAATTGGAAATATATGAGAAAATATTCAGTACTAAGAACTTCTGCCGAAGCTTTGTAACTAATTAGTTTCCATCCAGCACGACGAGGGAACATATAGCAATAAGGACTATCATTTGATTATTGGATTCCAATTTGCGATGAATTATAAACAGTTGTTAATGTTCTGTAAACCAATAGAAAGAAGACACACAGCACCTGAATTGTTCAAAATATAAAACGATTTTATACTGCATGACATTGAAAATGCAACACCCAGTAAACGTCAAAATATTGTAGCAATTTTTATGTGATAATTAAGTACATATAGCATATTACATGATTAAAATTTTATAATGATTAGAAAAGCAACCTAGTGTGATAGAGGGTTTCTAAAGGGTCACGTTTTGATATTGTTCTTGTTTTTAAAGGCTTACCTAAACATAGTATTACATTTATTTTTGTTATTACCTATGAAACATTATTTTGCGATGCCTCGTGCGTACACGACACATGATCATTTTTGCCGACTAAGTGCTTCTGAATTGGGACTAATATTCGGAAGGTTAGAAGCTGGAATGGGTTTTCGGGAAATTGCTATTAGGGTTGGCAGAAATGCATCTACCAGAATGCGATGTTGGAAAACCTAGAAGGAAGAACACAGACAACAATGTTGTAAAGGTACCGGAGCTGATCGCTAAGAATAAATGCTCTTGGGGACCGGTGCAATACCACCAGGTCAACTGCGAATTAATGGATGTCTGCTACAGGACAACTACTCTCTCTTAGGCCAATTTACCGCAGAATAAGGTCCTTTGGCCGTCAATCCTACAGACCGCAACGTGTACAATGGAAGCAGGAATGTACAGGAATTGTGTTGTGTTTAGTGACGCATTACGATTTTGTTTCTGGGCCCACGATGGACGTAGATGGGTCTGTTGAAGAGGGGAAGAAAGGCGGAATGTTCAGTACTCTACGGAACGAGAAGCAGCGCTTACCCAGCGCTTACCCCAGGACTTATGGTTTGGGGTCCATAGTATATGGAAGTAGAGTTCTAGAGTTTCTGGAAGGACACATGAATGCCCAGCGCTACATTCGAAATGTCTTGGAACCAGCATGGTAATACCAAACCCATATTGCAGCTGTCACTACAAAGTTCCTTCGTGAAGTTGATATCACGGTTTGTTCGCGGCCAGCAGATCTTTTGCCCATCGATCATTTATGGGATATTATAGGCAGAAAGTGTTGTCAATTACCTTCTCCGCCGATGGATATGCAGCTATTAAGAGATGAGATTCCGATTGCTTGAAACACCATACCACAAGAAAACTTCGATCACCTCATTCGAAGCATGCCTCCTTGTGTAGAGGAATGCATGGTATTACAAGACGCTCCGATTTATTTTTGAATTGGAAGGCTATATAGACTTTTCCAATCATCCTGAAATTCTAGTCATATAATGTTCTATATGTACCTAATTTTTCAAGCAAAAAATATTAAAATATATTGACGTTTACTGGGTGTTGCATTTTCAACGTCATGCAATGTATACGGATGGCATATATACAATGGAAAATTTGTGTTGGACTGATGTTGCATTGACGGTGGTCGTGTTATGTCTGGAACTTTTAAAAGTTTACAATCTCTCGTAAGCGAAAAATATTCACAATGTATTTGGACACATTGCATGATTCATAGAGAAGCTTCTGCTGCAAAAGTCTGAACACTGTGTTAACAACAGCTATAACAGTGGTGAATTTTATAAAAACATTGAACTTGGCAAACACTTAGCTGGAATCCAACATTCAGCGTTAGTATTTTAATACGAGACAAGTTTATGCACTAAGTACCGAAGTAGAAATATTGTAAGACGAAAATCACGAAGTATCGGAGAACTTTAGAAACCACTTATTTGTGATGAAATTTTGGGCCGGTGATAATGAATTATTTGCACTAAAGTCAAAAGCTTTTCGTGCACATCTGCCATGTTTAGAACCTTATCTTGAAATGAAATCAGGATGACCTAAAACAAAATATAGACAGAGAACGAAGGATGTGAATTTTCAGTACATCATCATCACATAAACAGCTTTGGTCTAGAAGAAAGGCCCAAAACTCATTAATATTTAAATCCATTGTTAACATTTGTTTTAATTAGTTGCTTTTGCCATATTGATAGGTTCCCGTAAGCGCAATTAGTTTATTCAATACAGTGGATGCTATACATTTTTTTTTATTTATTTTATTTATTTACACAACGTACTTTACGTTTTTCTTTATTTTGCGAATAAATAGTTGCATTAAATGGTTTTGTTTCAATATAGTGGTATTCTAGTTTCGCTTGTGATTTAGACCGTCCTTGCTTTCTTCGCCCCACCTCTTTTAGGTACTTCGTTCCTCCAAATGGGGTGCACCTCACCAGTTGATAATCACTGGTCCAGTGCCTTTTTCATCACTGTGAAAAGTTTTATTTCCGCTCTAGACTGTAATAATTTTAGGTTTGTATGCTTGCCATTTGAATAGGTTGCTCTAGAACTTTTATAATTACTGGTGATACTTGTATGCCGTTTTTATAAACTCGAATATAATTTGAATATACAGGGTGATTCGGGAGGAAACGGCAATATTTGGAGAATATGTTCGGTAGGTCAAGACAAGTAAAAAAGCCTAATAAACATGTGTCCGAATCTCAACCGTTATGGAGATATTAACGATTTTCCACTAATAAAACAACTTTGCCATGAGAAACAAAATCTATTATTATTGTAACCATTTTGACGTTCTCCATAATTTGCAAATTCTGGTGCGTTAGTTATTAGATCGTTTTGTTTTATCGACGTATTCATCGAGATGCCTGCAACATTTACACATCAGGAATATGCTGACATGATATTCATTTATGGATACTGCAATGGATGCGCTAATCGTGCAGTTGTTGAATATCAGCATCGTTTTCCCAATAGAAGAGCGCCCCACAAAAGCGTTTTTCAAAGGGTCTTCAACAATGCACGTGAATCTGG
>JABXWE010006478.1:0-25378 GCA_014611495.1 Limonius californicus | reverse complement strand
ATCTTCGCACAATTTTTCACAATAGAGGTATTTTGAATGTAAAAATTAAAACCATTTTATGTGAATCTTTAGTTTTGTCCAGGTTAAACTACTGTGACGTGGTGTATGGTCCATGTCTAGACTCTGTAGATAAAAATCGTATCCAGAAATAAAAAATTCTTGTCTGCGGTTGATCTTTGGGATACGAAAGTTTGAAAGAATATCTTACAAACTGAAAGAAGTCGGCTGGCTTAACATGGAGAACAGACGATACCTACATTCAGCCTGTCTCTATTACAAAGTTTTGATGAATAAATGTCCTCCATATTTATTTAAAAAATTGACATTTCGTACAGATGTACATAATTTAAATTTACGGCATAGAGGGCTACTAACTCTAACTTCTCATAGAACTCAATTTTTTCAGAGATCGTTTACATTTTGTATTGCGAAGTGTTTTAATAAATATTTTGATATTTCCAAATCTTTAATTACTTTAAATAAATTCAAACGCCAGTTAAAAAGGAATTTATTGCAGGGGCAGAACGTTTAGGAGTAGTTGGTTGGTGACATTTTGATGATTATGATACTTGTAGAGTTGTGGCTGCTAGTTCAAAGGATTTGTAGGAGCCCGTTTAACCATTTAATTTGATTGTTTCTGTTTTGTTTTGTTTTCGAGCGCAGGTTAAGTGTAAGAGCAGCTGGGGGCTTGCCACCATGCTGAACTTCGCCTGGCGTATAATGAATTATACATATTTCTTTCTTTATTTCTATTAATAAAGACATTTATTATTATTATTATTATTATATAGTTCAAACGGTTTATTGTTTGCCAAATAAATGATGTTTATTAAGGTTTGATAAATGATAGTCAGTAATGTTTGACACTCAATTAATCTTCGGCTCATGTTAAATGGGTTAAAAATCAGCACCAGTTGATTTGACCACAGTTTTCTTTTAATACCCGTTATAGCAGCTACAGTGCGATCATAAATAGTATAGTATTTTATAGAGCTAGAGCATGTAGATGGAATGAGGCGGATAACAGAAGAGTAGCAGCATTAGAAATGGTCGCACTAAGAAGATTATCTAGCATAGAATCGGTATTTAATGAAAGAATCGAACCATTAATAGGAATAAAAGAAACCATCCTAGAAAATGTAGAAAAGAAAGAAGTAGAGGTCTAATGTGGTAGAGCCGAATTGAAAGGATACAACGAAACTGATTACGCAGAGTAATAATGCAATAGATGGTTTGTTTATTAAAAACATTTTATGTGTAAGACCTTGGCAAAAGTTTATACTATATCCAGGAATGCAGTCGGGGTATGCTGATTCGTTTCAAATCCATGTATTATATTTTCTGTTAAAATAGCAGTTGGTGTATTGTTGACTAACCACTACAGAAACTAAATTGAAAAGGTGTATATGCTTGAACTTCAGTCGTTCTCTATCTTTTCGATATAGGCCTTCCTCATTTTTTCCACTTTTCTCTATTGTGAGCTATTTGGTGCCAGTTTAATCCTGCCGTCGTTTTTATGTCGTTATACCATTTTTGTTGTGGTCCTGTGCTACTTGTCTTTCCCCAATGCCTCCATCTTTTGACTATTCCCCTGCAATTTTATCTATCCCTGGCAGCATGTCCTGCCCCATTTTAATGGAGTAGACAGTGCAGAAGTTATGGGAAGCAATGGATGATAATGCAGTCAAAAAATGTTATTTAAATGCAGAAAACGATTCATAGTGAACGTTGGACAAAGTCAATCAGACGAATTTAGTGTGAACAAAGGTTTAAGATAAGGGCACTGTGCATTATTTAAAATATTCATAAACCATGCATTAAAGAAACGGAAGCAAAAATGTAGTAAAATGGGAATTCAGTTTCAAAACGAACATATCTACAATTTATTATTTGCCGACGAACACATCATACTGGCCGAATATAAGAGTAATGTCAACTACATGTTTAGAAAGTTCATAAAAGAATACGATAACTGGGGTCTGAAAATAAATACAGAGGAAACACAAATACAGCAACAGGCAAACAAACAGATTTTCAAACAGAAGAAGGAATTATTAAAGCCACAAATGAATATAAATATTTAGGGATTACACTGACATCGGTGGAAGTGACGAACGAGACATACAAAATAAAATTAAAACAGAAAAAATTTAACAAAACAACTGCATCCAGTAAACATATGTTTAAGACCTTAGTAGAAAGTAGTATTACTTGTGGGCCACAAACGCCTGCTGAGATGATGTATTGGAGAAGATGCTGCGGAATAACATTGATGGACCACGTATGAAACGAGCGAATTAAAGAAATAAACGCAAGTAAAGACGGCGCTCATAGATTCAATAGAAGATGAACAGCTTAAATGGTACGGTCACATGATGAGAATGGCCACAGAAGGACTACCACAGACAGTATGGAAATGGAGATCATCGCAATGGAAAAAACGAGGAAGGCCTTGGTATTACAGAAACCATACGGAAAAGAAACCTGGAAGAAGAGGACTACCAGGACAAAACTTTAATCACATTGGGATGCGGGAGACGGCTTAAACAGCCCTTATAAACCGCAAATCTTTGATCTATTCTTGCATTTTCCATTGCCGTTAGTATTGCAGTCTATGAATGGTAACCATAGTAGTATATTACACTTCCTTGTTTTCTCGATGACTTATCTGACTGTATGAAGGTAATCGGTTATACTAACTTTTTTTCTGAAGCTTGATTGTTCCTTTGCTTGCTAAAATTCGAATTTTCTTTTTAACTTGTTTGTTATTATTTTCATAAATAAAAATATGTAATTCTTTATTTACTTGGAATAAGTGGGTTTTTACCGTTGGTTATTTAGCCTTGACTGTACATATGTACCTGTTTTTCTACACTATTTGTTTGAATCAAGGAATTGGGGTAAGTGCAATAGCCTTTGCTAGATGTTGTTATGTTTTATTAAAAGCGTAGTATTAACTTGTTTACTAATCCTACTATGCGCAGATTAACTGTAAAAATTGTTTACGCATTTTGAACGTCATGGTACACGTATAGTCCTGCTCTAATGAGATAGTTGGACACGTGAATAAGGACTCCAAAATAATTCACGATCACCTTATACTTTTTGCGCTGTTGGAAGCAGACATATTCTGCAATATCACTCTATATTTTAAAGTACATGAAATGCATTTACGAAAACTTTTTGTATTAAATGACTAAAACTGTGATTTATCTTATCACTTTTTTATTTATTTTGATTTGTTTCAGAAATCGTGTGAAAGTGGCCAGCAGACTTCAGTGGGAGGTTAGCCGAACAATAAATTATTTTATTTCTGTTAAACATAATCAATGCTGTATTCTAAGAAACAATGAAATAAACGTCTATTCTACCACTACTATCTATTAATATATTTGTATGCGTAGATAGAGCTGTAAAGCATATTTTTACTACCGATAAAATATCGTAAGGCTTCTATTTTTTATATGAATAGCCAAAAGCGCTAAATAAGAATTAAGTATTGTTGTGAGAATCTCTGGTTAAAAAAATTTACTAAACGATTCATTATTTTGTGCACTATTCTCGTCAGTAGTCGGAATGATACTCTGTAAAAGTATCGCGACAACGATACCGATACTTTATCAAAAAAGTATAGCGATACCGATAGTCGATACTTAAAAAGTATCGCTATACTTTTAGCAATATCTTTCAGTTGGGGAACGAAGATTAAAAAATAAAAATATGCTTTAATTAGGTACTTTAATTTTATACATTTGCTTAATGTTTAATAATATTATTATCTGGAACTGTAAAAATTAAAGTTACAGATAAGCTTCATTCGCTTTTAAGAGTAGCCGTATTTTGGAATTATTATCCGTCACCCTATGTATTTTATCGCTCAACACTGAAATAGCTAAGATAGCTAAAAACATTTTAACCCAAGCACTTGAAGGAAAGGTCGTATTATATTTAAGGAACAGTTTTTTATGTCGATAAAGCCTGATCCACAAAACTGTTTAAGAACCGATGCTTAAAAGACACCTGTAAAAAATTAAAATTATTTAAGAAGCTCGACGGTAAGATAATTCATAAGTATTGTTACTATTAATCCTCTCTATGTGGAAAATCCTAAACGTGTTTACAGGCTCAGCAATTGGAATTACCTATTTAGTTTCATTATCTAGAATTTTCCAGCAATATAGTATAGTGAAAGTATAGCAAATCCACCGTAGTCGATAATTTAAAAAAGTACCGCATTACCAATATTCGACAGTTTTTTAAAATGTATCGCGATGCGATAAGCGATACTCCAAAACTGTCGCGATAATCAGTATCGTAATACTGATATAGCGATACTTCCGATCACTGCTTCACATACATGCTACTATTCGTTTTGTATTTTATTTGTGAAAATGCATGTTATTATTATATTTGAATATATTATATTTACGGTGAAAATGACAACTAGCTAAAAGGATGACATACTTGTGTTCCGAAAAATAGTCTTAATATACAGGACTAACTTATCACATCTGAGACAATCTCGGAAAATCAAGGCACTTAATAATAATTACATAACTTACATTGCCAGAATTGAATTCATAACGTATATAACTAAATTCTCAGAAAAATGTCAGTGAATCCTAAATTAGTTGTGTTATGATGCACCCCTATAAAGTCTTTATAAGGTTTCATTGAGCTTAAACATATTTTTTCTTTGAAGATTGTTACTTTAAAATCAGGGATATCGCTACATTTTAATTGTGGTGTGCATCACCATAGCATGTAATTGTTCATTGGAGTTTACCGTAACTTTTAGACATACTTTCTGAAAAATAGCTTTAAATATCTAATCATTGCTATGAGACTAGTGTATCTGCTTACTGTAATCTTAGAACTCTTTAGAAGTTTTTTATTGATTGTGTTTGCGTATTTACAATCTACTCTTAATATTCGAGTAATAAGAAAATGTTACATGGTGGTATGTAACATATGGGGGATCTAGCCATCGCTATTCTCTCGGAGAAATATTATATTAGTCCTGGTTGGGTTGTAAAACTAGATCCTGTGGCCTTCAAGTCATTATGGAGAATTTGGTTGTTAATGTACCAAGGGGCGTTAGTCACCATGGGAAGTGTTATGGATTGAAATCTCTGTAGTATTTTGGTATGTGACACCTTTGCACAACCCTACAGCTGAATCCCATATGACCATTTATGTTTAGTTAAGCTATCGGCCTAGATAATTTTTGTTATTGTTCTGTCATTTTGCTTGGTTAACTTTTGGACAATCCTCGCGGTTACATTCGACACTTACGTACTAGTAAAAATACAACCTTGTTAGCTACCATAGTTTCTTAAGTAAAAGGTGACCGTTAAATTCTTTTGGCATTTGTTCAAATAAATCCACAATTCAAAACAAAGACATTTGGGAATATTGAAGAATCTTTCAGAATGCTTATAGATTACTCAAAGGTACTTACGAGGTCGGACAAATATATAACGGGATTGATCAAATACAAAGCATGTGAGGTAGCCATAAGTGAAAATACCTCTAGCGTCCTTCGAAGTAATCTCCCTCGACTTCTACGCACCGTTGACATCGACGATACAAGTCGCGGAAAGCCTGCTTAAACTTGTCGCGAGGAAGTGCGTTTAGTTCGGCGGTAACATTCCGTTGAATGTGTTCCACGTCGTCAAAGCGCTTTCCCTTGAGGGTTAATTTCAGCTGAGGAAACAGCATGCAGTCCGCTGGAGACAGATCCGGCGAATAGGGAGAATGTTCTAAGACTGGGACATTTCTTGTCGCCAAAAACATCTTCACAATCAAGGCAGAATGCACAGGGGATTGTCGTGTAAAAGGTTCCACTTGCCGGAGGCTGCCAAATGCGGTCGCACACGTCGAATGCGTTTTAGCAAACGCGTCATGACACCCTTGTAGTACAGGCTAGTGACGGTGACACCCGGTGGCACAAATTCTTTGTGAATGATGCCTTGACTGTCGAAGAAAGTGATCAGCATGGTCTTCACTTTCGATTTTTGGAGACGGAATTTCTTTGGTCTTGGAGACGTTTTCGATCCGCCATTCCATGCTTTGTCTCTTGCTTTCTGGATCGTGCTGGAAGCACCACGACTCGTCACCAGTAACAATTGAATCCAGAAAATTTGGGTCACTATTGGCTGTTGCAATGAAGTCGCGGGAGGTGTCCACTCGATGCGCTTTTTGCTCAGCGGTCAAATTGTGCGGGACAAATTTGGCACAGACCTTGCTTTTCTTCAAATCCTTCTCCAAAATGGTTGTAATGGTTTCACGGCTAATACTCAGCTCCTGCTCCATCATTCTCAGTGTCAGTCGTCGATCAGCCGCCACAAGTTGTCGGACTTTTTCGATCATTACGGGGTTTCTCGTTGTGATCGGATGACCTGGCTTCTGATCATTGTAAAGGTCCTGCCGACCTTCACGAAATCTGGCAAACCACTCGAAAACGCGAGTACGGGACATGGCCTCATCGCCTTACACAGTTTTCAACATCTCGAATGTCTCCGTGGGCGTTTTCCCCCAATTTGAAACAAAACTTAATGTTCGCTCTCTGCTCCATGTTTGACTTGTGTCACATGTAACAGCTGCACTAACTTGTTCATTCGCATGCACATCCTACCACGCAAGTTCTGACAGGATGCCGTTTTAGCTATGTGTAGACGAAAGTTCCAGCTACAATTTGGATATGATTTGGAAACAGTCAGTTTCTTATAGCGTCCGCAGTAGTGCCAATCCCGTTTCATATTTGTCCGACCTCGTACTGTGCCTGAATTTCGAGTAGAACCGAATTTGCATTAAGCATTATGGAATGATTAAGTAAAATAATGCTCAGCAATTCCATTTCAGTTATTTAGTATTAAGTATGGGTTTAAAACAAATTTAATATTCGGACAAGTGATAATTTAAGTTATTTATAAATAAAATTACAATAAATAGTACAAAAGTGGGCATCGATGTGAAACAGTCCATAACGAAAATTATGAAGGGGGAGTGGACCATAAGACATGCGCGTTATCTCCAGAGGTTTCTTTCTTAAGCCATTATCATTTGCAAAGCATGAGAAATGGTCATACTCTTAAAATAGTAGCACCCTATTTTCAGTTGCAGCCCCAAGTTTAGTGTGTGCATCCTTTCCAAAAATTATTACGGTAAGAGTTTCTTCTATACAATTAATTATAATTGAATATTCGAATGTGACAAGAGCGGTGAACTCATTTTTTCTGTATTCTGTAGGTTAAGCTTTTAACAGCCGTTGGTGGTACTAGCAACTAGAAGGATAATTATCCAACAAAAACTTTACTTTCAGTTGTAGTGCGAAAGATCATACTTGGTGCCACAGAATTGGACATTTTAAGCCTTACGAATGTATGGGTCTGGAAGTTCCCAGAAAAACTTAAGAAGTCGTTGCCAAAAACACTGTCTGCACTTTTCGTACACAACTTGTATTTAAAATGTTTGTCTAATAATTGTTTGCATATGCATTTTGTATTAACTTATTTTGTAAGAAATAAAATAATCATCTTAATTCAAACCGTAATAGCAATCTTTTCATAGAAGCTAGGGTTGCTTTATATGTAGATACACATAAAAGATATTTTTTGACAGAATAAGCAGTTAATTTTTAGTTATATTTATCAGTTTACTTTTTTTGCCATCAATATGGTTATCATTTGCACATATTTCAAAGATAATCTAAGGATACTTTCTTGGGATAGTATGAAGGTTAACTATAGGGCATAATTTTTGAGTATTTCGAGGAGGTATTTAGAAGATTACTTTCAAGGTTACCTGTTAGAAATCTTTACGGATATCCAAAAATAACTTTCAAGGTTAGCTTTAGGACATCTTTTATGGTTGACCAGTGACTTTGAGGATGCCTTAAAGTTCCTCTGTGGTTAACTTATTTGTAAAATATTTAACATAAAGGCTAACTTTTCATTGACTAATAGTGACCTTGTATTTTGGAGAGGTTAACTTTGTGTCATTTTTTGGGTAACTTTGGTTATGTGGGATTATCATGCGATGGTACGTTTAAGTTATATTTCTGCTGGTTTTCAAAACTGCGGCAATTGTAGGAAATGATCCCTATTTGATTTTGAGCAATGCATATACCGGTGTGGCCCAGTAGGTAGGGCCAAGTTTGTATCTTCAAAACGGATGAACGGATTTTTTAAATTTGGGATGGCTATTGGGATGGAATTAAGTGGCATTAAAATCCAAAATTACGGACTTCTGGTTTCGGTGAAACTGGTATAAATATTAACTTTTTAAATGGTATACCCTGTATATTATTATATATTTGGAGTCTATATAGTATATAGGTCAAAATAAATTATTCCTATCAATAAAATATGTAATTTGAACCTGGAAGAGTTCGGGGTCAACTATAACAACTTAACTGAAACAGAATGTAATTTCTAAAGCAACAAGAAGCTAAACCGTTTACTTTTAATCAAATACGGCCACACCGTCCATTGAGTTACAAAACTTATAAACATTACACTTAAAATATAATCATATTATTGCAAACGGCAAGTCTTTGGGCTATAAAATAAAATTGCCGACTCACATTTTCGTGGGTTGTTTAGAATCAAATTGTCTAATAGGTCAATTATAAGATGTCTGAGATTTTAATCTACTATTACATGAATGATGGGGCACTTTTAGATTCAGTACGTAACGCTACTATATCGTAATAATACAAATCCTAATATCGAAGGTTAATTTTGTTGTTAAAGTATTATGGATTTGATGTTGATACGCCTACTGAAAATTATATATAAATAAATATTATAAGGAAGATAAACCATAATGTAGATAAGATAATTAAATACTAAGTAGTCGAATAAAATAAGAATGTATTTAATTAGGAACATGCGGTGCATGACATTAAACCTGAAGCTGTTTGGGTGGAATTTATTTTTTTACGGAAACGCATGGTTGCGATACTCGATTATGCTGAAGAAATTCGGCTTTCCTCGAATCTGTGTCAACCCAAATAAATAAAATCGTTTGCAATCTTATACAGGTTTCCAACCGTCATTTGGTCTTTTGTTTTATCATAATATCTTTTCAATGCACATTAGCAGGATTTCGGTACTTTGGTTATTTTATTCATCAGTAAATATTGAATTTAGGAAGGTGAGATACTTATCGTTATGAGATCTAGCTATGACAATAAGATTTTGAGCTAGTCTCAGTCTTTGTGAAGTTGCGTTCAGAATTTATAGGGCTGCTTCCAGTCAGAACAATGTGTTATTCCAGTGTTTTCCAAACGTTTAGATTTCGCGGCCTCCTTTTTAAAGATGATATGATACGTGCTCCCCTTTCTAGCAAGACGAAATCTCGAACTTTCCCGAAAGTTATAGAATTGTGTAGAAATTGTGACAGCGGGAACAGAACGCATAAAACCATAATGCATGTTCAGTTAGGGTAGTTTAATAGCAAGCGTAGCAGCGAGTAGACACGTAATAATTCGTTTGTGTTCTGTTGCACCTGAGTGTTTTAAAGTTTGACTATTTTCTTCAATGCGCGACGATGTGGGCGCTGACCATTTAGCATTATTGTTTTATTGCAAGGAAATAATATTCATATAATACAATTATCAGACAAAATTAACGGCTTTTCGCGAACATTGGAATTTGGTCAAACAAGATAAACAGTAAAGACATAGAAAGGTATATAAATTTAAAAGCATTTATTAACGATATCAAACCAAGCCATACAAATTTATGTGTCATATTTAGATACACAGAACATCATTTAAGAACTTTTAAACGTTACTTTTTGAAAATGATGGTATTCTGACCAAATACGAGCGAATAACAAACCCATTTGAAGTTACACCTACAGATTTATCTTTGGAACAAGAGGAACAACTCACTGATTTAACATCACGTACAGAAAAGAAGACAATTTTCGTCGACAACCATTACCGAGTTTTGGGTTAACTCGAAAGAGGAATTTCCAGCATTATTCAAAAGAGCTATGCAGATTATATTGCCATTTCCTAAATCTTATTTTTGTGAAGTAGCGATTGCTCATTTAGAGCCAAACTTGGACAATTTATGTTGTTCAAAACTGGCGGATTTAAGTCACTGGTTTGTTTAAATAAACTGTTAGTAAATTTTATGTAGATTAATATTGTAAAATAAAAATAAAACGCTAAACATTAAGCATTAAGTTAAGATGCTTGGTATTAGGTCCAATATGTTAATTTCTGTTCCACTATTTTTCTGCTGGGCCCCATTTGAGGACTTCTGCGACCTACCAGTTTGGGAAACGTTGTTATTAAGTTTTTCGCATTGTTTATATTTTGAAGAAGTAACCTATTTCTTATTTGTGAAATCATATCAGTCTTCTTAGGAAAGGAAGTTATATGTTAAAATGGTTTAATGCCCCACAGTTATGTTTCCCAACATCTTATATCTTTCCCGAAGATCCTCTATTTTACATCGGTCATTAAAGAGAACCCTTGTGAGTTTAAAAAGTCCTTTGAATATCGGTAGAAAGCATAATTCACAAATACAACATTTCAATCAACTTTTAGAATGTGGGTTTTAGGTTTTCAATTTGTGTTTGGTTAAACGTTTGGTAAGTACATCTGCCAGCTGATTGTTTGTTGCACAATGTTTGATATTAATTACATAATCACAAACTTTTTCATAAATTGTTATGTTCATTTTATTTTGCCACTTCATTTGAATTAAACTTTTGTTTTAATTGCCGCTTCATAGGAATCAAAATTCTATTTTAATCGCCATTTTTAAGTCGATCCTAGATTATTTTTTTTAAGATTGAGTTATGGAGGCCACTTTCGCAAAGCGAAAGTTCTTCAGTCGGTCTTCCACCTTCGACCCCGGTCTACCAGTTCCATCTGCGGGGACCGTTAATAAATGAAGTACTGCAGGGTCGGCTTATATTTTCGATGGGTATCCATCGCGTGTAGTTTCATATCGCTGTTATCACCGTGGAGTGAACAGAATATCGACAAGTGTCGGATTTAAAAAAAACACGCTGGAATTTTAAACCCTGGAGAGGCAATTCATTGCGAATTTGCCTATCGCCTTTGGTGGATTATTATTGAGCTCATTTATTGTTCCTGTACATGTGCCGTTGCTGCGACGAACTACGAGGGCTGTGCAGCAATTATTTCGTCCCAACATCTCGAGGAACGTTGTCCACCTTTTTCCCAAACCTGAAAATACCCCAGACCCTACCTGCATGTGGAGAACACCTCGAAATTGTGCCTGCCTCTCTCTCTACCCCATTCACCAGAAGTCAAGGTAAAGGACTAGTTTTTTTGTGTTCTGGAAAAACCTTTTACGCGTTAACTTGCAAAATTTTAAGTGATTGAACCTTTCTTTGTTAATGCGACAAGAAGCGGCCTTCAGTCGTCGATTGTCATTTCCTTTTTTGTACTAAGTACTAATTGTAAAATTATATATATTGTGTTATTCGTGTCAACTCCGACGCCACGCAGATTTGTTGAAAGATTTAAATACCGTACGCCAGGGGCGGGCGATTTCCTCTTGAACGTTCAAATTAACAGTTTGTAATACTGAATTATAAAATCACCATTTGCCGTCATTGATGTATTGTGTCATTTCCAATAGTTTAATTACATGTGTTTTAAAATTTACTGCCTCTTTTATTGTTCGAGTATATTGTATTTGTGTGTGCATGAATTTTGTAAGCTTTCTAAACAGGAGGGAGGCACAATAAAGGTGAGTCCGATTCCCCTAAGCCGCTGGCTTTTCGGCTTTCCACGAGAATCTGCAATCAGCTGTGATTTGGAAGGTGACGCCCGTTAATTTCGGCATAGCCTGTACACAACTAGAAAGATTTCCTCCCGTAAGCGATTTCCGTGAACCCTCCCCTTCCCCTCTGAGCTAAGCTGCAGGCCTTTTTCCACCTATACGGTTGCGGGTCGACGAAAAAGCTCGTTTGGCCCGTAACAAAATGAATTAATATCGCAGGTTAATACTTCGCATTTTAATACAATTTTTTATTAAGTTGATTGCACTTACGGTATCTATATTTAAAGTAATCTTGATTTCATAACTTATCAACTCTTCTAACAGTGTTTTTAGATACTTTAGATAAATTTTAACGTTAGCCGCTGCATCATAACATAAACAGTCACTTAAGTTGCTTTTAAGTATTTCACTGTAGGGCACTCGGTGGAGCAGCGCGGATACGCGCTACCATCGAGGTCACAGCGAAAATCGGTGCGATTGGTCGAAATTTCGAATCCCGACTGGGGGGACCGCATTTCGCTTAGATGAGTTTAGGGTGCATGTTGCATGAATGGCTAGTGTGTAAGGGACGCCCGCACTCCCCTGAAGTAATGCGAAAGCGGTTCAGGGGGGGGTACGGTAATATGAATGAACGAGAAAAAAAAGTATTTCACTGTATGTTTCACGTTTGCAAAGTCCTAGTTGTCTGCATTATTTAATTTTCTGCTTTCCATGTTCGCTGCATAGCTACTGCCTGGTCGCTTTTTATTTGCTAAATTCAGCAGACTCTTAACAGCTTCTTTGCATGAAAACTATTTCGTACGTTTTCATTATTTTCCGCTTCTTTCTTGATGGGTGTTTCTGTAGGATTTGCTTCTTTTTCATTTACTGGCTTCCATGTGTCGTTCTTCCTCAGCGATTCTTTTCTTTTTGGCAATCGCATTTTTCCATATTTCTTCATTTAAACCACTGGCTTCGTCTTCAACAGCCAGCGTGGAACAACTCAATACATAATAAAAAAAATAATATAAATTTCTATATTTTTCTGAACATATATTAGTCTTGATGATCTTCTTAATTTTTGCTCAACGTTTTCAAGATCTTCATTTTCCTCGTTTTCATTTTCAATGGTTTCTTGATTTTTATTTTCAACTTTTGAGTTCTGTTATATACGAGGCTGTTTCAAATGAAATCCGGATTGCGTCTTTAACTAAGTTAAATACATTCTCTATTTCCAATAATGAAAATAGTGACTTAGTTCACACATTTAGGGAGGCCATGAATTGATTATTAAGTGCCTGGAAACAAAAGACAAATATAATTTCTCGGTTGACAGCTATGGCGTCACTTCAAAGTTGCACCAGCGAAGAACTGCGTTCTCTGATAAGATTTTTAACAACAGAAGGAGTAAATCCTTCTGAAATTCATTCAAGAATGCTTAAGGTGTACGGAAGTAGCTGTTTAGCTCGTTCAAGTATATTTGAATGGGCAAAAAGTTTAAAAGCGGCACCAAAACTGTGGAAGATGCACCACGACCAGGTCGAGCAAACCGTGTAATCACTTAAAAGAACATTAGAACTATGCAAGAGCTCATTTTATAAAACAGACCCATAAAACTAAAAGAAATTGCTTCAAAAATTAATGGGAGTATGGGTTCTACACGTAATATTGTTTTTGAGCAGTTGAAATACCGAAAAGTTTGTGCGAGATGGGGCCCTAGACAATTAACGTCTGAACTTAAACAAAGAAGGATTTAAGCTTGTACTGCTTTTCTGTCCCGTTTCAAAAAAGAGAGAGCTGCCTTTTTAAATGGTATAGTGACTGGTGATGAATACTGGGTTCACCATTTTCAGCCAAAATGTAAGCAATCATCAAAAGAATGGCGTCAGTCACCATCACCAAAACCAAAAAATTTAAAGCTGTTCCATCGGCTGGAAAGGTAATGTTGACTGTGTTTAGGCGTAAGAAAAGAGTACTTGTAGAAGATTACATGAGGAAGGGTAGGACAGTCAATAGTGCTTCATATTGCAACCTATTAAAAGATAAACTGAAGCCAGCTATCAGGACAAAACGACGAGGATTTCTGTCAAAAGGTGTTTTGCTCCAACACGACAATGCTCGGCTGCATAGCTCGATGGAAACCAAGGCAGTAATACAAAAACTTAGATTTGAAGATATTTAAAATTCTTCGTATTCTCCCGATCTAGCACCAAGCGATTACCATATGTTTGGAGCACTTAAAAGAGATTTAGGGGAGCTGCATTTTCCGGATGATGAGAGCGTGAAAAATGCGGTGCATGAGTGGTTTCGCACAAACCCAACAGAATTCTTCTCTGATGGAAAAGAGGTTTTGGTTGACAGATGTATTGGCAGGCAGGGGGACTATATAGAAAAGTGATAACATTTTTTTGTCAATTCAGTTATTAAATAAACAAGTATAATCACAATCCGGATTTCATTTGAAACAGCCTCGTAGAATACGTTGTAGGGTAATGATTGCTAACTAATTGTTGTAATCAATACACGCTGTGCCTTTGCATCTTTTCAAGTTGATTCAATTTTAGCTTCGTTCGTGGTTATGGTTATGTCATCGATACTGTTGTAAAACTCATATAACCCATTGGCTTTTAATATTATGTCGACTTGGAACGTCCATAACTGATCTATATCCTTTAGTTTTGTCACTTCGTTTAATTCTTCCGCTGCCAGTGACATTTTTAGAGTAGGTTTCTTACTGTTTTTACTTTTACTTTTTTACGGCTTTCTCCTCTTCTATTATTTTTACTGTCCGGTGACTGGGCCCATAACCTGTAGATTTATTTAAATATACGTAGTGGAATGCCAGTAATAAACTATTTATTGATATAAATAGAAAACACAAGAAAAAACCTGTAGTTAATAATTTTTTCCAGTTCTATCTACCAATCTTAAAATATTATTACCTGCTCTCGTATACAATATGTTATCAAATTACTTATTCTCAACATGGCCTTCCTACTCGCTTAAATAAGGAATTATACCTAAATTGTACTAGAATACATTTCACGTAACATTAGGAACACTATGGGGTTTATGTATGTTGGTGTTCTTGCTCACTTCGCGCAGAATGTGTTAAATTATTTAAATAAACACTTTCCACAACCGTGGACAGGACGTGGAAGTGAACACTCCTTGCCACCGCGCAGCCCAGATCTGAATCCATTAAATTTTCTTCTATGGGGTTGCATGAAATCCTTTGTTTACAAACAATCAAGCAGTACTAGGGTAGAGTTATCAAGAAAAATTAGAGAAGTTGGAAATTATATTGAAATAATGCTAAGTCATGTTTCTGTGTTAGACAAAATTTAGCTAAACATTGTCAAATGTGCATTGAAGCCATTTTGAGAATCTTTTGTAAACAGCCAATAAAATGTAACTATAGCACCTATCCGATTAAATTTAGTTTTTATTAGAAAATGCATTAATAGATATTAATGTGACAAATGGTAGCTTGATAAAATATCATTTCGTGATAATCTTTAAGTGAGTACACTAAAATACTTGATGCATTTTACTTGAAAACGGTACATTTTATCGATATGAAATAAGTCCACTTTTTTTATGTAAGTATAACTTCTGTATCATATACTTTAGCCATAAGAATAAAAATTTGAATAATAATAATTACGATGAAAGACATACGAAGAAATCTTCCGACAGTGACCTGTACAATATGCAAAAATGCTTATACGTTGAGAATGTTCGGCTTTCCCCGCAGTGAATGTGTACCAACATTCAGCTTGAATATCCATTTCTTTTTTGACATATACCCAATGTTAAAAATATATTTTTCTTCTTCGAGATACCATAAATTCTTAAGGAAGCACTTTTGTACAAAGGTATGTATGATTTAATCGGTCCCACTTGAGTCCAGGAAGCTGTGTTCCTTTACATTTCGGACACCCTGTACAATGGATCAAGTAATTCTTTAAAAATACTTGTGTTTTGTCCATATGGTACCCATGTAATGGTATTTGTTTAAAGAAAGTGCGTAATATAATGTATAAAATTTTATTAAAGATGACTTTACACACGTGTATAACAATAATAAATACTAATCCTGAAACTGTGTTTATGACAATACTCAGTTGTGTTTTTTACGCAGTTTGATGTTGCTTATAAAAGTAAGTTTTTTTTTATATAAAAAGAATAGTTCTGTAACATCATATGTTAAGTGTTGGCAATTAAAAGCACGAAAGGCTGCTGCTTTAAGAATTTTAATACATGCTATTACAAAACGTCTTGCAGTAATTTTTCAAGGACCATTACATTGCTATATTGTTTTCATTTTTTTTAAATAGTATGTATTCGCCATTGTATTAGTGACTATATTCTATAAGCGGCAATAGTTTAAGTTGTTATTATGTATTTGCAAAAGTGCTGTATCACTCTAACTTTGACACTAACGTGGCTTTGATAAGATAAAATGTGTTATAATAAATACTGGTTCTGTTAGTACCACATCAGTGTTCTGTTGCAGTTGTAATTCTATCAGCAATAATTGTAATCTGTCTAATTGTAAGTTACATATTAATTAGTACCAATTACAATGGTAGTGGCTTTGATTTTATGTAGTTTTCTGGTTATTTTCATAATCTCCTGGTTCGTAAACTACTATAAATATGCGAAATACTTGAAGAAGATTCCTGGACCAAAACCATTACCTTTACTTGGAAATGCACTTGAATTTCGAAACCCAAAAGGTAATAAATTATTCGCATGTATATATACGTTTTATTAGTTTAAGATTATAGTTTTATTCCCACCAAAATAAGTTAGATAAGCTTACAGAAGATATTTGCTCGGCAAAAATAATGAAATACATCTAATAAGTAGAAATAAAAATGTATTTAAGCTATCGGTTTTGTATAATTTATGCTGCTTTTCGTGTAAAAGTTTGGCAATATCACTACCCGTTTTATAATTTCTTTAAAATAATGTTTATTACCAAAAGGGGTTTACTTTTGATGATGGAATTTGATGCTTGTACGAGAGTTTTATCCTCAGGAACTTCACGCCAGAAATTCTCAAAAAAATCACAAACCGTCAGAAATTTTTGGAGTATTTTTAAAGAAAATTGTTTATCACAACAATTGAACACATGAAATCGTACCTGAATAATATTAAGTCTCGTTTGTTATTGCATGGCGTTATCTGAACGTAATATGTGGTTGTATTTTAGCGTAGTGTGCTTAGTTCTTACTGTAATTTAGATTTCCGGGATAAAGATATTTATAGCAGCGTAACGATTCTGTCCCTTATCTTAAAATGTCTAATAGTCCGTTCTATATATAAACCATTACATTCTGAATGCTTCAATATGTAGAAACCTGATATCAATGAATATCAACATTCTGAAAAATAAAACTAACCTAAAGCCACACAACCGATAACATTTTTGCGATGATAAGCGTAAACGAGATCCATTAGATTATTAGAACCTTCTGATATTTATAAACACTCTATGAAAACATCTTTCGTGAGTTCACCAAACTGATTCAAAAATGTCACCTGATTGATTTTTCAGTTTAATGTCATTGGATCGATTATTCATTACAGCAAACTCTCGATTATCCTACTAACCACCGGATAAATGTGTACGGATAACTGAAAAGCATCACACGTATTAGAAATCTCTCTCTCTCTCTCTCTCTCTCTCTCTCTCTCTCTCTCTCTCTCTCTCTCTCTCTCAGCCTTGGTCTATCCATTGGATATAGGCCTCTCTCATAGTGGACCATTTTTCCCTATTTTGGGCGACCTGGTACCAGTTGAGCCCAGCGAATTTGTTCAGGTCGTCCTACCATCTTTGCTGACGTCGTCCCACACTTCGCCTTTCGGCCCAGGGCCTCCATCTCGTAGTGTGTCCACTACAATTCTCTGTGTGTCTCGCGACGTTCCCGCCCACTGCAATTTCAATTAACTGACTCTGGATATTATATGGGTCACTTGTATTTTCTGCCTTATCCACTCATTGATTTTGTGGTCCCTTAGTGAAATTCCTAATAACTTGCATTCTATGGCTCTCTAATGTACTCTTAATCTATTACACGATTTTTGGGTCAAAACCCATGTTTCGGAGCCGTAAGTTACTATTGGGAGAATGCATTCGTTGTAAATTTTTGTCTTCATTTCCATGGGGATTTAGGATGTGTTTTAATTTGCCGTAGGCCGCCCAGCCTAATCTGATTCTTCTGTCAGTTTCTAGGTCTTGATGTCGTTTGTTGAAGGAGATTGTTTGGTCCAGGTAGGTATATGTACGATTCCACTTTTTCAATTGTTTATCCATGGATTGTGATTATTGTTCCTTCTGTTGTTACATTTGTCATGTACTTTGTTTTTGTACTGTTCATTTCTGGTCCTATTTTCTCGATTCTTCTTGTAGTTGTTCAAGCATCTCTGCAAGTTCTTCTTTCTCTTTTGCAGATAGTACAATATCATCGGCAAATCTGAGGTTTTGTAGGTGTTCGTCGTGAATGTTTATTCCTTTGCCTGTTCAATTTAGTTCTTTGAAAACGTCCAAGGTGAACAGTTTTGGCGAGATAATATCATTATGTTTAACACCTCTTTCGATTTTGATTTTATTCGTGGTTTCGTGAACTCCTATGGTCATTGATGATTTTTTTTTGATAATATAAATTAGATTTATGTACCTTTGGTCTATTCTAGCGTTTCTCATTGATTTAATTGTTGCCCAGTTTTCATTTGTATCAAAGGCTTTTCTAATGTCAATAAGTGCCATCCATATCGGTGTATTTTATTCCGACGTTTTCCGTATGGAGGTGTTCGGTAGTGCTAAAGTGGCTGCGGAATCCGGCCTGTTCTTTTGACTGATATATGTATGTAGAACTTAAGTTCAAGTCTGTTCGTTATGGTTCTGATGAATACCTTGTAGATTTGGGACGGAAGGCTTATTGGTCGATAGTTTTCGAGGATAGCCGGGCCACCCTTCTTGTATATGAGAACTACTATTGCATTTTTCCAGTCTTTTGGGATGCATTCATTCGATCAAGATGTATTAAATAAATGTACTAGTTCTACCTTGGTTTTCATGTCAGCCTCTTTCAGCATTTCTGGGAGGGTGTTGTCTTCTCCAGCGGCCCTGTTATATTTTATCTGTGTTAACACTTTTCCAATTCTTCTCTTGTTATATCTGGTAGTTCCTCTGAATTGACGTTAATTATTTTTTTATTCGTATTGGTGTTTTCAATGTTCACAGTTTCGTTGTATAGCTTATTTTCGTAAAGGTCCTTATAAAATGATTCTATCACTTCCAATGTCTTTGCTCTATCTTCAACTATCTTGCCATTTTTATCGTTTACTTTTATTATTTCTTTTTTCTTTGTATTCTGTCTTTTAAATATTCTTAGACCTTTGTTGTTTTCTATTAAGTTTTCTATCTGTCGTGTTTTGTTTTTCATTATGTCTTGTTTCGACATTTTCCTTACTGTTTTATTAATTTCTGCGTACTCTGCTGTGTCTCGTTTTCCATCTTTAATAAGATTATTGCTTATTATATTAAAGTATTAAAAGTAATACAGTGCAAATACAAGCAGGGCACTGATAAATGTGCAAACCGGATAATCGGTGCATGGATAATCGAGTTTGCTGTATTAAAGCACGTTGCAAATGATTCAGTGATCTCAATGAGTGAGATACACGTATTTATTTTTATACTTACATGCATATTTTTCTAAAGGAATCTTATTTCCCATCACATGCTCTAATGTAGCATTTTGGGCTCCATTTATTGATAGTCATTTTTATTCATTCGGGAGAGGAGGAAACTTCATTGCAATGGTTAAAGTATAAAAAAAAACTCTCGAATGGATAATTAAAACGAAAGTTGCACCTTGCATCTAGATATTATCCTGGTGGTTATTTGTAGCTCTTATTTTTAATTTTTTTTTATTTGTTTCTATACAGAAGTGCTTCATAGCTTTCATCGATTGCAAAAGGAATACGGCAGTGTGGTCAAAGCAACTATAGGTTTCCAACCTCCAGGACTATTAATTTCGGATCCTAAGCTATTAGAATTTTTACTGGGATCTACAAAAATTTTAGAAAAAGCTGATGATTATAGACACTTACATGGTTGGCTAGGAACTGGATTATTAACAAGCAGCAGTAAGTTTTACAAACATTTATTCAGTACTAATTTTATAAATACGGGTTTTTCTTTAGATGGAAAGTGGAAAAAACACAGAAAAATTATAACACCAGCTTTTCATTTTCAAATTTTGGAGCAATTTATAGAAGTGTTTGATTCATTTAGTGACATAATGATAGAGAAACTTAGAAAAGAAGTTGGAAAAGATTTTGTGGACATTTACCCTTACGTCACACTATGTTCTTTAGATGTTATATGTGGTAAGTTTTAGGATTAAGCAGAAACTTAAGCGGCAATTAGTTTAATTAACCGTTTAAACAACAAAATGCCCTGTTTATTTTAGTACTAAAGTTCGTTTTTTTATATTATAGTCATAGCGAATGTTTCTAAACAGCCTGGAAAAATTCGATTTAGGTTTCCCTATTTCACAGTATTTATTTATATATTTGCCACTATTGTTTTATAATTACTATAATTTTATAGAAACATTCTGTTGTGCTTTAACTTCTGAAAAAGTAGATCGCAGAAAATGTTTGTTGGCAAAGCAGATCTTGTGTAAAAATTAATTCACACCCCGGCTACAGTGGCTAGCACCGGTTTAATAGATTATCTTAAAATTCTCTTCTGATAACTGATCATGATAAAACAAACTATCTTTGATTTGCAATACTTAAAATTAGAACTGCTGTTATTTATGTAAGTATCTGTATAATGAGTTGCATAGCAAATACATCTAGACTCATCACTCATGAATAACCATGTACAACATTATATTAACATTATATACATACGTGGAATTTATCTTTTTAGTATACATGGCCTATGTATACTTTTAAAAAGAACGCATCAATTACGCCTATTATGTAGGCAACCAACTATACAGACAACTAAAGCATGCTGTGGCCAAAACAATTAAATTAATTCAAGGTTAAAACATAAAATTTGTCTTTATTTAGTATCTTTTGCTATTTTTATACAACCATGTACAGTAAAGACGAAAAAGTGGAAATTCTAAAGTGGTATCAGAATGGTAACAGATTAAGAACTGTGAGAGACCTATTTTCACTAAAATATCCAGAAAGACCTATTCCTTGTATTCGAACCATACAAACAATTGTTAGAAAATTTAAATCAGGGGGATGCGTAATAAATTCCCATAAAATAAGAACAGAAGTAATCACGTTTTAACCGAAGAAATGAAATTAAATATTTTATGCTACGTTGAAGAAAACCCCATAGTATCACTACGAGAAATAGGTTCACGTTTTAATGTTTCTAAAACCTTGGTATTTATAACACTAAAAGAATTTAAATATAAATCGTACAAATTTTCGAATCACCAACAACTATTCGATGGAGACAAAGAAACAAGAACAATCTTTTGTGAAACATTCTTTAATTTGCTGAATGAACATGAATACATTTTAAATAAGATAGTTTTTGATGAAGCAACTTTCACAATAAATGGAGATGTCAATTCACAAAATTTTCGGTATGGATTATATTTCCTCGTCTATCCACTATCCAGTATCCTGATAAACTTATTTCTTAGATATTGGTCGCGCACTAACGCCATTTACAAAACTTAACTCACCGTCAATATACTGGGAAAGTTAACGTATGGCTAGGAATAGTTGAAAATCAGCTTATAGGTCAATAGATAATTTAAACATCAATGACCCGTGGTTTCAGATGGATGGAGCCCCTCCGCATTCTACGAATGCTATAAGAAACTTTCTAAACGACAGGTTTCCAGGACGTTGAATAGGAAGATTCGGTCCTATACCATGGCCCCCGCGTTCCGCAGATTTGTTGCCCAATGACTTCTTTGCTTAAGGATATCTGAAATCAAAAATTTATACAAATATTCTAATACAAAGTATTGATGAATTAAAGGATCGCATACGTACCGAATGCAATAGCTTGAATCCTGACTTTCTTGCGAATGCTGTGCGTGCTTTTCAACACCGTTTAGGTTATTGGTTAGAAGTAGAAGGTGGCCATTTCGAATACTTGTTGTAACTTTTGTTTTTATTTTCATTTCCGTTTCCTGTTATTGATATTTAATGTTTTACAATAATAATCGTCGTTGTTGTTCAACTCATTTTGATTTACTTATTTAATATAAACACTGCATCAACATAACCTTCATACTCAAATAATTCATAACTACAGTGACGTTTGATTCTGTTTTTTAGTTGTGGGTATAGTTGGTTGCCTACACAATAGGCGTAATTGACGCGTTCTTTTTAAAAGTATACGTAGGCAATGTATACTAAAAGGAAAAATTCACTGTATATGTTTGTAATGGATACGTAGTCCCATAAAAAAATCGTTCAGTGGACAACATTCAGAGAAACGGCGAGTTAGGGGATTCCTATCAGATAATAGTCAATTTTATATTCTGCTACTTATTGATCACGATGAGAAGGGTAATCTAAAAATCTTACAAATCACGGTATATGGAATACATTGATAAAATTCGGTTGTTCAAGTTACTACGTCATTCATGCAAATGATGTTCAACTTATTGCGATTATACTACATGCAAGATATTCCATAAGTCTCCCCGAGATTGCCGAACGTTGCGGTACAATAATTAGGGCAGATGCGACAGAAAGGAGCTCATCTACAGATAGAAAAACTTTCTAGTCTTGGAAGACTATCGCTTGGTAACAATGAATGAACTGTTGTCATTTGATATGGATATATGTTCATACTTTTGAGAAATATTTTCTAACTTGTTCTCACTGAGAGGTTTATTTGTTGCGATAAATGACGAGTGGAAGAGGGTGGCTCATTGTCCATTATTTCAGTTGCTGCTCCAACAATTTCATCTATAACTTTTGTTGGCTAACCACTTTGATTTTCACGACATTATCGTTTTCACGAAATAATCAAACCTATTTTTTAAAAAACTAATAATTTTGAAGAAGTAAAGAAATTGTTTGTACATTATATGTTTCGACACTAATATTCTACAGTTGTTTAATAACGATGTGGATAGCTTACAGTTTGTAATAAGATTGACAGATTGCATCCTGTTAGTGCAATTGTTTGTTGCTATAGCAGTGGCTCACGTAAACGCAATTTTTGACGATATTGTACAATGCCATTTATTTGATTAAAGTGGTCCAAAAATAGAAAAAGATCTTATATCTGCCAACAAAAAACGTTTTTGGTGTGGTTTCGTTGATGTTTGCAAGAGTAAAGGATGAAAACTATTATATCTATAGAGACGTTCGGTATTAATTATTTTTTCTAAATAATGTCTTCGAAATAATCTACGTGTTTGTGTATTAACGGCCAAAGAACTAAAAAAACGATCTGCAAAAGAGAGTGCACGCAAATATCCTAGAAAACGAAAATATACATTCGAAAAAATATATTTTTGAATTATTTTAAGTTAAATAAAACACTCAATGCGCCTGTCTTTAGTTATACAACAACGCTGTAAATTATGATGCCCATTAAATTTTTTTTACATCTTCTTACACTTTCGAATACATTTTGCATCAATTGATCTTACAAAATTGTATAGTTGTCCAAGTCTATTGGGGGTAATTAATTGTTTGTTAATTGTTTTAAATTTTGTTGCTAGCGACTGCAATGGGAACCAAAGTAAACGCTCAGGAGAACACCGAATCAGAGTATGTACGCAGCGTGAAGCAAATGTGTAGAATTGTTATGGAGAAAGTTACATCAATTACGAAATCAAATAGTTTTTTGTATTTTTTCACACAAGACCATCAGATAGAACGCAAAGCTATCAAAACCCTTCACAATTACACCAATTCTGTAATATTGTCTAGAAAAAAGGAATTTCAAAATAAAATTGACGAAGAAAACACAACTGTTGATGATCTTGGCAGAAAGAAAAGACAGACATTCCTAGATTTGTTACTTAGATATAAGATGGAGGGAGAAGTGATTTCTGATAACGATATTCGTGAGGAAGTGGACACTTTTATGTTTGAGGTAGGTACCTGCTTAAAAAGTTCTCACTTAGTTTAACCTTCTTATTTGCTTTAACAATAGTCAGACAGAAAATACAATTTCTTACTGTTTATTGTTCAGGTTTTTTCTCCATTAATTATTTTTTTAGGGTCACGATACGACATCTTCTGCTATAAGTTTTATTTTATATAGTCTAGCAAATAATCCAGATGTGCAGGTATAATATGCATGCAACGCTAAATTTACAATATCCAATTATAAAATTTTATTTTTAAGAAAAAAGTAATCAATGAACTTGATACTATTTTTGAAGATGATAAAGACAGAAAAGAAACCCACCGTGATCTACAGCAGATGAAGTATTTAGAATTGGTTATTAAGGAATCTCTACGTTTGTATCCTTCTGTGCCACTGTATAGCAGAAATTTGAACGAAGATGTAGAGTATGGTTAGTATGACCGTATAAATTGACTTGCTTAATTTATAATTTAGACAGAATAAAAAACATTGTAATAATAACAATATACGTATTGTTTCAGATGGGATCATATTACCAAAAAATGTAACTCTAACGGTTTTTGCATACGGATTACACAGAGACCCTCAGATTTACCCCGATCCTGAACGATTTGATCCAGAAAGGTTTTCTCCTGAAAATCAATGTAAACGATCTCCTTATGCTTACATTCCTTTTAGCGCAGGACCAAGGAACTGTATCGGTACAAAAATTGATTTAACATTATTTTTAAATTTTTGATTTTCATTTACTTTCAGGTCAAAAATTTGCAATGCTCGAGATGAAATCTCTGGTGTCAAAAGTGTTAAAGAACTATGAATTGTTACCGGCTATTCCCGAATTTGAACCAACATTAGTGGGAGAAACTATTCTCAAATCCAGCACAGGCATTCATATTCGTTTGAAAGACCGGAAATCCTAAGTTAGGTTAGTTTTGATATTATATAATACTGTTTAATTGTAAACTTCCTACGTTAAGTTAGATTTGTTAATAAAAACTTTCTAATTAACTGTTTATATTGTGAGCATTACTTTTAAATAATTTTTAAATTAAGTAGACCTTTAGGATATTATGGCTTCAGACACGATTAAGTATTTGAATAGCAGTCATAGTTTTCCCAAGACCTTTCGTTTAGAGTTATACAGGGTGTCCTTTAAATGCCTTAAAAGCTTCAGGTAGAATTTTTCCTTTATGAATGCTTAATACTTAATAATAATAATAAAAGTAGGTATTTGGAGCTTAGTTTTCTTGTACGAGAGTGTTAAAGTTCATATCTTTAAAACAGAATTTCATGGAAACAATAACGAGAACTTTAATGTTGCACGTATCTGCCGATAAGTGACTGACTGCCACTCGATTATGTAAAGATTAATATTGAGTTGACGCTCTAGTTGCTCTTCTGGAAGTACTGTTAAAAATGATAAATTTCTTAAATACTACATTTGACAACAGTGCAAGGCCATGGTATTGTGATGAAAAGTAGAAAATTTGTTTTTCGACAT
>JABXWE010006477.1:0-52469 GCA_014611495.1 Limonius californicus | reverse complement strand
TGATTTCTCGCCTAACGACTTCTTTGTGTTCCCGAATGTCAAACAAAAAATGCGTGGACAGCGATTTTCATCACCTCAAGAAGCTGTTGAAGCCTTCAAAAACCATGTTTTTGAGATACCAACTTTGGGGTGGAAAAAATGTTTCGAGAATTGGTTTGAACGCATGCAAAAGTGTATAATACTAAAGGCGAATATTTTGAAAATAATAAAACAGTTTGTTCCAAAAAAATTTTTCGTTCCTAGATTTTGTAAAAACTTACAAGGCTACCCTCATATCAATGGGACAATCAAAACAATAATTTTGTAGCACCTAAAATCATGCAATTGCTTTACTTAATCTAAAAGGTTTTAATGTAGTTTTACTAATATCCCGAATCCAGAAGCTTTCATTCGAACTTGCTTTATACTACCGTTTAAACACTCTTTTTAAATTCCATATGCTGTTTACAAAAATAATAACTTTGAAAGTGCTGTCAGTTTGATATATGGATATTCCATATATTCAAATCCAAACTAACTTTCTTCAACTAAATTAAACAAACGCTAAAATTAGGAATAAATGGGCATTGTAATTTCCTAATTTTTTTTTATTACTATAAAACTAAGAGAACTTGCCATAGGCAATTATAACAATAAAGTAAGGTAATGTTTAAGGTTTATTAAATAATCTAAAATTTCGATTTTCGCGTCAACAGACATTATAGTTAGAATTTTCAAGAAATCGTGGCGGCCTTAATTTTGAAGGTAGAAAGCTCATCATAAATAATTTAAGATTTAATTCGATTGTTAATATGAGGAGTATTCAAATTTAAACAGGAATGTGAATTTACGAGTTAGTGTCGGAAGTGTTGAAGACACCACAAAAAGCTAAAGTATCTATCGTAAGGTGAGTGCCAGGTGGATTCCGTGCTTATTCACCGAAGAACACAAGTTGAATTGTTTGTAAATCGCTTTTTCTTTGCTGTAGCGAGGAGGGAGAGAAGGAGATGAATTTTTGCAATCAATTGCGACCACTGACGAAACCTGGACACATTATTTTGCTCCTCAGCTGAATAGTGCAAACGTGCAGTGGTGTCACAAAACATCTCCAAAGCCAAAGAAAGCAAAAACAGTGTTGTCAGCTGGTAAAGTGATGGAAACATTTTTCTTGCTTTGAAGGGTTGCTCTTTGTTGACTTCCTTACAGAACGTCATACAGTTTTGCTCAATAAGATTAAGCAGGCAATCACGAACAAACGGAAGGGAAGACAAAGTTGTGTTTGCTTCCTCTAAGACAATGCTCGCCCTTATACCGTTGCAAGAACAATTGAAATCATAAACAAATTTTAGTGGAACCTTCTTCCGCATGCAGTAATTGCATACAGCCCTGATCTTGCTCCCTCCGATTTTTATTTGTTTGGCCCACTGAAAGCATTTTTAGCCAGAAAAAGATTTCACTCAAAAAAGACGTTATCAACGCTGCTCAAGAGTGAAAACCCATGCAACTCAAACATTTCTTCCAGGAAGGTATTAGAAAGCTCTAAATCGATGGCGCAAGTACATCGCTAAGCAGGGGGACTACATCGAAATGTAATACAGTTTTCATCGTTGGAATACTACAATGCCCCTTTTAATAAATAAATTCCTGTGTACATTTGAATACTACTTGTACATGTTTACACTACTAATTTCATCAAAATTATGCTCTCCATTTTTGAGTAACATGGCTTCAAAATAAAACTGAAATATTCTAAATTCGCAGAGACTAACTTTGTCTATAAATTATAACGATTTTATAAGGCATTAACTATGAAATTGCCAAAAAAATTTTCATATTTAAAATTTAATACCAACCTAAACCCTAAAAAGTTGTTATAATTTCAATTTGATTTTCTATATTATTATTATCTATATTTATTAGTTATCCGGTTTCTGAGGCAACCGACATTAAATTTTCAGTTAATCTTATCGGCTTGAATTTAGAAAGTTCGAAAAAAATCACTTAATTTATGTGAGAACAATCTACAAGTTAGACCCTTTAGACACTACAGATTAAAGAAACTTGTATCAGGGAACATGTATAACTTTTCCTGGTTATGAATTTTTAAAAAAAAACTTGTTTCAAACGATTTTTTAATAATATGAAACCTCTTAGCTTTTCTCTTATATATATGTTTCGTTTTCTATCTCTATATTAGACGTTATCGATAAAATCAAAGAATAGAGCTACTCAAAGTGCATTTCCGATACCGAGCAAAAGGAAAAAGCAATCTAGAAGGCCGAAGTAGGGTAATATAAACTGGAATAAACATAGGATTAAACGTAGTATCGCAACTGATTTATACCTAAAACTTGAAGAAAATGAAGAAGAAGAATAAAACCTCTTAAACTATTTCCTTCGATTTAAATCGATATTACATGTCTAAACGTTTTTGCAAGATATATGTGTGAAGATAGCAACGTTGTTGCATATTATTAAATAACAGACATTTAAATGTGTTAAACACTGATTATTTTTATCGTTGTTACTAAAAACATGATGTGATATAAAATGTCAAAATGCTTTTATAGGTTAGTATTTGGTAAAACAAATATCAGCATTTTGTTCTAGTTATTCGTGCATAACAACATTATGATTTATTGTTTTAGAAAATAGGTTTTGTTACCACGGGCAAACACACACAACCGCCAACTGTTGTAGCCATTTATTTCCTATCTAAAGCCGGTCCTCGCTACTAGTGGGCTTCACAAATGTTCTTCACTTCAGAAATACTTGCTACGCCGTGGCAGACGGTATATTTACTGAAGTATTGGCCGTTTGAAAAATCACCTGATTTATATGAAAGCAATCCGCAATTTAAACACTGCAGATGTAATCAAGGAACATGTCAAACTCTGCTGGTTATGGATTTTTCAAAACTCGGTTTTAATCAAACTTTTCATTATTGATAATTTGAGAAACTGTATGGTTTGCAAGATGTATTTTTGAAGATATCACTGTTGTTTCATGTTTTTGATTCAATTGGTAGATTAACGGAATAACAGACATTTAAATGTGTTATACACTGATAATTTTTATCGTTGTTCTAAAGCCCATATGACACGACGTTAATTTTAATGCAAAATTTGAGTGTAAATTTGTAAATAAATTTACTGTTATATTTTTATGAAAAGTTTACAAGTTCAGCAATTTACTGTTTGTAATCTGTCATTTTTAATGCTAAATTTAGCATGTGCGCTTGCGCATTAATAAACATTTTAGTTATATTATATACTATACACGGGTTAGGTTTATATCACTGGTATTTTGTCAAACTGCTAGTTTTGTTTATTTTTCATCTCATTTTGGGGCTGTCCTGTATTTGTTATTTTGTTTTGGTTAGCAGGTTGTTGATATCGTGAATACGACGTGTTTGAAATTAGGCGAGATCCTTACATGACCGATACAAAACAATAAACGAGGCACATACAACATACAATAGTTGTCACCCCATTCGTCGAAAATTTTTAAATTTGGCACCGACCATTAACTTCGTTAACTTCCTCGTGAAATTAATGTATGCTGTGCAACCGTTTGATTTAGACACTTGTGCACCATTTTTTACTTATATTTAGGTACTTCAAACTTTAGAACCCGTTCTAAATAATTTACATGAAAATTCAGCACAAAATATTCTTATGAATTTTATGTAAACAACGGTGCTAAATATTTTTACTTAAATTTACATGTAGATTTTCTGCAAAATTTAACGTCGTGTCATACAGGCTTAAGAACATGATACGATATAAAATGGCAACATGCTTTTTTAGGTTAACATTTGGTAAGAGAAATATTATTAGCATTTTGTTCTACATATTCGTTCATAATAACATTATGATTTATTGTTTTAGAAAATGATTTTTTTGTTACCACATGCAAACTTACACAACTGCCAGCTATTGTAGGCGTTTATTTGCTATCTAAGGCCGGTCTCCCACGGCTGGTACAGCTTAGAAATATATGTACATCACTTCTGAATAATTGCCACGCCGTGGGAGACGGTATACTTGCCGTATAGGCAGTTTGAAAAAAATCGCTTGATTTATGAGTGCAATTTACAACAAAGGCCTTCTAAATACTACAGATATAAAAAATATTATTAAGGAACATGTCTAACCCTCTTCGTTATGGATTTTTTCTAATACTCGGTTGAATTACACTTTTTCACTATTTATAATATGAGAAACTCTTAGAATATTCCCTTTAATTTAAATCGATATTATGTGTCTAAGGGTTTTCCAAGATATGTTTTTGAAGATAGCACAGTTGTTTTATATTTTCGATTTACTTTGCATATTTCAGAAAGACAAACATTTAAATGTGTTAAACCCTAATTATTTTTATCGTTGTTTTTAAGAACATTATGCGGTATAAAACGGCAAAATTTTAAGTTAGTATTTAGTAAAATACATATTAGCATTCTGTTCTAGTTATTGGTCCATAACAACATTATTAGTTTTTGTTTTAGAAAATGGGTTTTTGTTATCAAATGCAAACATACACAACTGCCAACTATTGTAGCCATTTATTTCCTATCTAAAGCCGGTCTTCTATGACTGGTGTATTTTACTAATATACATAACTTCTGAATACTTGCCACGCCATGGGAGACTGTATACTTGCTCAAGTATTGGCTGTTTGTCCGTTCCCGACGGTTGTTAGTGTGACAGGACAAAAGACAGCCAATATTTGAATATTTGACAAGTGTATATTTGTAGCAGTAAATAAGCAAACTCACTAATCAACAAGACGTTACTGTATGCTGAATGTTGAAAGTGTAATGTGAGGCGTTCTAAATTATCCTCATTGGATATTGGTTTATTAGCTTAATTGTTATAGAATGGACATGCGAAATAAGAGAATGCTTGAACGTTTATGAACCAGAATGTACCATGTACATTGTACAATCCTAAAGATCCACAGTACACAAACTTAAATTTAGTAAAAGATGAATCAATACACATAGAATATTGTATTATAGATTTAAACAAAGAAGCATATATGAGTACAGACAAATATTTGAACAAGTACATTCAGCACGGACGTTTGTCAAATAAACCAGAGTGCAAGTGCAATGCGTAATGTTGGCGTATGTGTCAAATACACCAGCCGTGGGAGGCCGGCTTAATACTCAAATTAAGGCGGTTATAAATACTCAAAACTGGAAATTGGGAATCGAACGCTTGACCTCTGGCCTAGTAGGTAATTCATTATAACTAAACGATTTTTATAACAGAATTACTTACCTGTACGAAAAGAATAGGAACGGCGAGCAGAATGGCGAGGCACCATGTAAATAAAATAATTCTTTTCGCTTGACTGATGGTACAAATATATTTTGCCCTCATAGGATGTACTATAGCATAGTAACTGAAATTGATAAGGAAACAGAACATCAGAACCATGAATTACGTGAATTTTTGCATAGTGTTCGATTTTCATGAAAAAATATACCTACTCGTGTTGATAATTACTGCATTGCCAATGATCAGTCAAAGTTGCTGCTGCGTACTTTATTTTATCTCAACACGTGGAGATAGCTTTCCATGCATACTGCTTTAACTCTTACTTTAATTTTATTTTATTAAACAACTCAAAACTTACCGTTCAATGCTGATAGCAGTTAAAGTCAAAACGGAGCAAATGGCAGACACATTTTGCATGTAGTGAACGCACTTACAAAGGAACGATCCCATAGCCCATGTGTACGAAAATAATTTTGCTACCTAAAATTAAGAAAAAAATCCTGTTTAAATCATTGCTGACCCTGAAATGTTTCGTTTAAGCGTTGTTCTTTTGTTGATATAATTTGCTAATTTTTGTTATCGGCGTATCACAATGTCATTAAACTTTTTGACGTATTATCTCTATAACAGTATAAAGAGCCAAGCAAATATTTAACGAACATATGTTCTTTTATCCTAAAAATGCTTTAAATGGTGCGGCTACTAATTTTTATACAGAACACTTCACAATTGCATGGAGAATGGATGCATTTGTGTAGCCCTTCGTTTCGAATAATTGTTAAAGAGAGATTGGTTTATATTTTCGACTTTTAAAAAATACTAACATGCATTCAAAATTATTTTGTTGCGTTTGAAGTCAATTTGAAATAGAACAAAAGGAGAATTTTAAATACACTTAAGATGAGCGTTTACGAAATTTGCACTTAACTTTTTGACATTTTTCTGGAATTGAAACTACTGGCATAGTTCTTGTGAAGCAAATTCTGCTAATGACAAAATGTTTAGTTCTGTAAACGAAAATATACAATGTCTACCATGAATGCAATACATGCTATTTAAATTCAATTGACATGCCGCCGTCGAAAATGAAAATGCTCATTGACCGGAAGATTGCCATAAATCACCATGGCGTTGGGGTAAAAAACAGCAATTATTTCTGGGAAATTTAACCTCAAGTTACAGAAATATTTACTTATAGCAAACCTAGTCTAGGGAATTATAAAAAGCTTTAACTTATCAACAAAATTCGACTTACTGAAATTCGAGATATCGATATAAAAATATGAACATTGGAAAAAGCTTCTAGTTGGAGTAATAAAAAAATTGGTAAATAGGTTCTACTTAGCAAGGTTCGATTATATTATTTACTTTTTTAAAATAAATAACGATTATTTATAATTTTTAACTATTTTGTGAAGTTTGGCAATATATTTTTGCTCAAGAAGAACATGATATCTTATGTTTTAGTGCCGTTTCTCGGTTATTACGTTTAACTGATGTAACGAGCAGATATTTGCAGTTCCCGTTATACCCGAGTTGGACTATACGAGAGGGTATTGATATCTAGTTAACCTGGAAAGTTTCTAGTAAAGAAAAGTGAATATGGTTGCTATGGTTACAACTATGATGTTTTATAAATAAGTTGTCAAAGTTTGACATCCGTAAGTTGAATGGCGAGCAAACTGTGAATTTTTGAAAACAGCATATCTGAGAAAAAGATAGAATTTGAAAAAATCGAGTTTCGGTCAGTTATTAAGTATTTATTTTTGAAAGGGTTACCAGGCAAAGAAATTTTTGCTGATATGATAGAAACCTTAGATGATCAGTGTCCTTCATATGCCACTATTGAAAACTGGGTTGCGGAATATAAAAGAGGAAGATCAGACGTGAAAGATGAGCACCGCCCTGAAAGATCAATTTCTGTGACCACTCCGGAAAACATTGATTCTGTCAATGATATGATTTTAGAAAATCGACGTATTGGGATTAAGAATATTGCAGAAACATTGCACATTTCCTATGAATGTGTGTTTCACATCATTGATCACGATTTGGGTATGAGAAAGCTTTCGGCCAAATGGATTCCAAGATACTTGTACGTTGATCAGAAGCGCGTTCGATTGACAACGTCAAAGGAAATCTACCGCCGTTTTGCAGAAGAGTCCTCAAACTTTTTGTATCGGCTTGTTACTATAGACGAAACGTGAATCCATCACTATGACCTAGAGACTAAACAGTGTAAGCATGTTGGTTCTCCACGACCCAAAAAATTCCGTGTTCAAAAATCGGCTGGCAAGATTCTTGCTTCAGTTTTCTGGAACAAAGATGGGATCATTCTGATAGATTATTTGGAACGGGGTAGAACCATCACGGGAGCATATTATACTGAGTTGCTAACTAAATTACGTAAGAAAATTGTGGATAAACGCCGCGGAAAACTTGCCAGAGGTGTGCTCTTTTTGCAAGACAACGCTCCTGCTCACAAGTCGTTGATTGCCCTGTTGGTTTTGAATTGGTTGGCCACCCGCCCTATTCTCCGGATTTAGCACCGACAGACTATTAGTTGTTCCCAAAACTCAAAAAACATTTGAAAGGTAAAAGATTTTTGACAAATGACGAAGCAATATGTGCCGTTGGGAAGTGGTTTGCACACCAAGACAAAGATTTTTTTACGGTTTGCTAAATACATAAGTCTTAAAGGAGATTATGTTGAATAATTAAAATTTTGTTTTGAAATATTGTGGCGTTTTATACGGTAGGCTAAGTACTTATCAATACCCCTTCGTAATTATCCTTCATATAGCATAGTCTTGGTGACATAATTAGGGAGAACAGCTGTTATTTTTAATAGACTTGACTGATTTAAGATACTTGTAAGGGATACACAATTACACCACCAGAGTTCTTCGAATGGAACTGACTTAAGCCAATTGAAAAACGTTTCGTCACATAACCTCACAATATTTTAGTAAATGTAAACTGAAACGAATGAAATTAAAAAGAAATGTTAATACAGTCCAATTCGGAGATTCCGAATATAATGATTTGATGATGATGATGATGATGATGAGGATGAGGATGAGTACGAAGATTTGCATTGTTTACTGGACTGTATTTCCCGCTTACACTGATGTGTCATTCCTGAAGGAAAAAGTAAAAATCAACATATATTAAGCATTTGTAACATGTATGACACTTGTTCACCTCCAAACAAATTTTTACCTAAAAGATTTGTTAATTAACATAAGTAACAAGTTTTTGCAATTTTTCTAGGTTAGATGTTTCATTCTCGAATTACTCATGTACTTTATTCTTAAATTTATAACATTTACCTGTAATAGGAATTACCCACAATTTTTTTGAATCACATTCTATTAGTGACAAAATATTCAGTTATGTGAAATATTTTTTCGGGATTTAAGATTTAAAAAACAAAAAGAACTATGGGTCATCGACCTATTTGTACACACACAATACAGTAATTAATAAATATGTATTTATTCATTTACTTCTTTAAATACATGATGTTTATTTTAAGGTTTTTAACTATTTTGTGAAGTTTGACATTATATTATTGCTGCTAATAAACATGGTATTTTAAGTTTGAATACTGTTTCTTGGATATTACATTTAACGGATGTAACGAGCAGATATTTATTTTCAAACATCTTTAGTTCTTGTTGTTATATAGTATTTATTAGTATAATAAGGGAGGATGTCAACATGATCTCGTCTAGAAGAAAACCCCGGATATATTGAGCGTTTTTGAAGTAAGTCCAAAGAGTTTACTCGTAAACGTTTCTACGTATTTCAATATTTGCATTGTTTACTATATTTTATTTCTCGCTTGCAGTGAAACCAAAATATATTCAGCATTTGTATCGTGTGTAATTCAGAAGATATAAATTCTTTTCCGAGCAAACTTTACCTATATACATTTGTTAATTAAAATAAGAATCAAGTTTTTGGAATTTTTCTTGATTGGAAGTTTCAATCTCGAGTGACAGAAGAATATTAAATCCTAAAATATGTTTTTATACCCTGCGGTCTTTAATATTTATGCTCGAACTATCTATAGATGAATTTGCTTTTCATAGTATTTTAATATTTAGAACAGATATTGATTATAAAATTGTACTTTTATTGATAATAAACATGGAGAGTAATGTTTAATGCTATAAATAATGTTTGTAAGTTTCCCGAATATAACGCTCAGCGGATGTAACGAGCAAATACTTGTACTCTTAAAGATCTTGCTATAATTGATTGGACAGTAGTTGTATATTATATACATTAGAATTGACAGTAGTTAGTTAAGATAGTAAAAACGCTGTTTCCGAACGGTCAAGGTAAATCTATTATGGAAACGTTATCCGAATGTAAATGACGTATTATCAGTTTAACCACACTCTTTTTGTTAAATATCAATCAAATATTCTTCCAACATGCTATAGCAAGAAGTTAATGCACTTTGTTAAATTCTGTCGATGTGATTATATTTTATATATATACACTTCGTTTCATACGAAATGCACCACCCATTAAAAATAAAGCTACGGGTTGGAAACTTTGGTAAAATAATGTTTCATTATTGCGTATGAAATGATCAGGTTTCCATAAAAAAAGATTAACAATTATAAGAAAACAATAACAACAACGAAAACAAAATTAATAATGTGTAACATCGCCATGAACAGCAATGCAAGCATTTACTCGTCGTGGCATGCTTTCTATCAAGTGGTCTATTTCTCCGGGGGTATCTCGTTCCATATAACCTCAAGTTGTGTCTCAGCTTGTCTAAGTTGTTAGGATCTCTTGGCAATAATCTTAGTCGCTGGCCCCTCATGTCCTAAAGATGTTCGATCGGCGATAAGTCCGGTGATCGTGCAGGCCAGGACTACATTTGCAATTGTGCTTGTTGGAGGTACGTTCTGGTAATGTTTGCAGTGTGTGGACGTGCGTTATCCTGTTGGAAAATACCATTTGGCAACATCTGCATGAATGGTACTAACACCGGTTCCAGGACATTATGAATATAGCGATGAGCATTTAAAGTGCCTGGAATGAACATAAAAGGTGATCTTCTACCGAAACAAATCGCACCCCAAGCCATAACTCCAGGTGTTAAAGCTGTATGGTGTCTTTCAACAAACTCTACATTTCGTCTTTCTCCTCGATATCGACGTACCTTCCTACGGCCGTCATTTGCGCGCCAACAACATCTTGATTCGTCACTGAAGACAATGTCGTTCCATTGCTGATTCCAATGCTGCCGCTCTTGATACCAAGCAAGCCTAACAATGAAAGGGAACTGTTGGAATGGACGGTAGGATCGCAGACCAAAAGAAGAGATTCTTCTGTAAATTGTTGCCATTGACAAGCGGTGGTGAAGAGCTCGCATTCTGTCTACAGCAACAGACCTCGTTGTTTGAAAGCGGTCTCGTGTAGCCATTCTTCGAAGAAGTCGATCTTCACGAACACTGCTGCTACGTGGAGGTCTACCAGCTGGACGATGTCGCTGAATGCCTTCTTCTGACCAAGCAGACCATATTCGTGCAACTGTAGTGTGGTCCCGATTTACCCTTCTACCAATTTCACGAAAAGAAAGTCCATCGTCTTTCATGTCGATAATTCGACCTCTATCAAAATCAGAAATGTGGTTAAAATTTTTACGTTGTTTTACTCTGTCACAAAATGTAACAAAATCTCGAAACAGCTAATTAATGTTCACTAGATATTGTTTTGTTTCTAAGCAACAAGTTGATGAGAGACAGTAGACAAACACCACAACCACTTGATTATTTTAAATGAAATAGTGATCATTTCAATTTCATATGAAACTGAGCATATATATATTAAACATTTTCATAATTAAAATTGTGAATACGCTTTCAATGCGACCTCTTTTATAAAAAGCGTGACAGCTATATACCATTGTCTACCAACAACGCGTTGGGGGTATTCCGAACATTGCTATAATTAATATTCCATGTCACATATACTTATAGCATAGCCACATACTATAATTTCATTTAATTTGAGCATTTTCCTATGAAATTGTGGAATTTTAAAAATTGACCTTCGTAATTACACTTAGACCTCGCTTACCGCTGGGAATCCGCTTTCAAGAGGTAGAGCGCTATCCAGGTTCATTATAACATTACCTTAATAGACATCTCAATTTTAGAAAATATTAATTTATAAAGCGCTTTTATTGGTCGATTGAATATCTACTGTAATGGCGTTGCTCTTGAAAATAGTTGTATAGAGTGAGTGTTTTCCAGTTTTTGAAAGTTTATTTAAACATTGAATGCAATTGAAAAGGCGCACTTTAACGAATCAGGGCTATATATGGAAGAGTGTACATTCATCGTTTACTTTTCTATAAGCTGAAGCCATGGTTACTACAGATAGTCAATCATTATATTTTTGTTGTTATTCCACGATGAACATGTATTTTCAACTTCAAATTTTAGGTGGCAGTTACTGAAAAAAGTAATTATTTTCAAAACAGTCTGGTCTTGTGATGTAATAACAAAAAAAAATCGAACATAAGGAATCTCTTTTCTAGGTTACCATGAACGAGAATAAGAACTCCATATCAATTTTTTGCTAATATGCCATGTTGAATACAAATAATTTCAAATCCAAACTTTAGGTCCCACATAAAAAAACAAAAGGAATTCTTTTTCTAGGCCACTATGAAAATAAGAACTATTTCGAAATGTTTGCTAATATACCTTGATGAATTAATTACAAGTACAAACTTTAGGTGGAATTTTTTTGAAAATTATTAACAGTCGTGGATTTGTGCGATTTCATAAGCCAGAAAGATTTGAACAAAAGTAATTCTTTTTTGGACCACCATGAAGTCTATAGAAACTTCTTCGAAAATATTACTCGCATTCCATGGTGAATACGAATAATTTTAAATACAAACTTCTGATGGCAGTTTCTGGAGAAAATTCGTGTTGGATTTTATAACTCAAAAAAATTCGAACAAATTTAATACTTTTTCTAGGCGACCATGAAGATAACAGCTGTTTTAAAATTTTTGCTAATCATCCATGGCGAATACGATTAATTCAAAATCCGAACTTTAAGTGGCAGTTTCTGGAAAACCATTTAATTTTCAAAATAATAGTAGATCTGTGTGATTTCATGACCCAAAATATTCGAACAAAAAGAATATTTTTTAGGCCACCATGAAAATAGAAACTTTTTTGAAATGTTTGCTAGTATTCCATGGCGAATGTGATTAATTTCAATTCCAAATTTTAGTGGCAGTTCCTCGAAAAAATATTTTGAAAACAGTCATGTGATATCACAAAGCTTTTTTATTACACAACGTTTTATATCAAAGATAAACTTGGAAAATGTGGAATTCGGTCAAAGTTTTTCTTTTGATAAGGCTAGAGTGAGCATCTTGACTTTTGAAAGCCGGGGATTTAACAGTATTTGCAATATGTAGTTCGATCAACGCACATAAAATTGGAATTAGTAAACAAATGGAGGTAGCACTTAACATTCTTGTAGCTTCAATGATAGCATAACTCGTAAATCACATACAGTAAGACTATTATAAATTCGTTACACTTACTGCCTCAAATATTTAAAAATATAAGGTAGAAGGAAATAGCTAAATCCGCTCGGTTGAAATATATGTAAACCCTCGACACGTTTTGAAAGGTTTCTAAAAATAAATACTTTATTTTGTTCCTCTTTAGATATACACTATATGTTTATGCATCCATTACTTGTCTTCCATTCATTTACTGTATACTAAAAAAACATTCGTGTCTAATTATAATATTATTTTTTGTATGTAAGAGCATCATCAATCATTTCAAGCAAGACTATTGCCATTCCATTAACAGAATCTAACATTTTAGGATTTAACAGAAACAGTAGAAATGTTAAAAACAAAAATGTATTCATGTTAATTATGCAGATAGATAAATATCCCGACTTATTTATTTTTTATTCAAATAATTGGCAGATAATTAAAATTATAAATAAATACTGCATACTTGCAAATTATTATCTGTGATTTAGCAAGTACAACTATTTTGATGTTTAGCCTTTTTTTACTAAAGCGATATGCGACATTACTGGAATATTTTGGCATATTTACCGATAATATTTACTTTTTCGCAAAACGGATCTGGTCCCAAAAACATGTTTGGGCAATAGAAATTTTAAAAACATATAATTATTAAGTATTCTGGATCTATAAATGACACATTTTGGCGAGCAACACAAATTTGGAACAATTGTCTTGAAGCCTACCTTGACAGGTATGCAAAATATAATAAGTAGAAGATCTGCTGACGCTAAACTTGCAAGCAACATGTTCGTGGCACTTTGCATTCTTCGATATCTGTAGGTGGTGAACACAATTAAACTATTCCCAGTTAGGCCTAGTACTAAAGTCACCCCGTAAACCACCAGAGTAGGCAGTAATTCTTCCCAGTGAAATGTAGAATGAGATTCTTTAAAATCGTACTCATATTCACCACTGTATTCGTAGTCTAGCATTTCATACACGGCCATTTTTTCATAGAAGTACGGTTAATAAATTGACACGGTTTCCGGAATTGGTTAATGCTTATTGTTGCAGCAATGATGCGTCTTTTCTCATCTTTCTCAAGGACTAGGATTATGAAAAATCAATGCTATATGTAGCGAAAAATTTATTTAACTCGATGTATACGATTCAATAATGTAACAATCCTAACTAACAATTTTTGCACTGTTACGTACGCTTGATGAAAAACGGGTTTTTCACTTCGCGAAAATTAAAAAATAATGACTGTCGGTTTAGTTTGAGGAACGTTTAACGACGTTCATGATTTCAAACTGAAGCTGAGCGTCCCGACGCTGCATTTATGACGTCTCACTTAAAATATACCCACTCGAATTTAAGTGTTTAATCTGAAGGGCTTAAATAGACGTACGATAAAGCCTATAATAATTTAGATAAACGCATTGGAAGTGATTTGAACATATTTTTACCTATACGTTTGCAGAATGTGGACGCCGCATTATATAATGCCCGAAATTTCGCTGCGTTTGTTAAACACCTCTTTATTATAAACAAAAATATCTTTTACACGTGTTGAGATTATCTCCAGTTACATGCTGATTCAGATCACATGCATTTATAGAAATTGCATTAAACGTTAGCGTATGAAAGCTGAATTTTGACCCCCAAAACGCTGAATTGCTTTATGATTTAGTATATAAACCCAAAGATGATTTCAAGAAGCAGTACATCTGCAGTGGAAGATGGGGTGGAAATTACTACTGTGCTTTGGTGAGTACCTATTACTAGAATATTAGTTTGAATATCGGTTTCTATCAATACGATCAATTAAGTAAAATTTCTAAATTTTGATGAATATTTTTGAAATTATTTTCACTTAAGTTATTTTCTATTTTCCTTTTGTACTTAAAGTTAAAAATCAAACATTGTTGGGTTCACAATAATATTTATCAAACAAAAAGTGTATTGTTAATACAGGGTAATCCACTGATTGCTATTCGTTTCAAATGTAAACCGTTTAGTAATATTTTAATGAAATTTTTTCTGGTGATTACCTTCTTTAGGTAATGAATTTTCTGAATTATTAGATGAGTCCCCCCTCCCAGCACAGTTTTCATTATTTTTAACACATTCTGAAATAATCTACTTACTATTGTATTTCAATAACTCGTGGAAATCCCTAAAGATAAGCAATCCAAACAGTTCCTTTTGTAACCTTCATTTTCACATTTACTATCCACTTTTCTTAATTTTCTCTAATTTTATGATTTTCCACTATTTATTACATAAATTCATATAATTCAATTATTAAATTTACCTCTGTTAGCACTACGTCTCTGTTTTTCTTAATTGTCAACAACTGAGTAATTTTCACTACTTTTACAATTTTGTAGTTTAAACATAGATCTATTCTCGTTGATTTTTCAAAATTTCAATATTTTGCAATTTTCTAATCACATTGTTCACAGTTTTACAAAAATTTATAAACACAAGTAATCCAAAGTTGTCTCACTGTGTATATTAAATTTATTTGCATTTTAAATTTGGGGGTTTCCTTGTTTCCGGTAGAAATTTAATTATAAATTGTCTTTTTCATATTTTGAATATCATTGTAATTGAAATTTTCGTTGAAGAATCTTGCAATTTGAAATTTCCAGAACAATTTTATAGCATCATTTTGTTTTCATAATCTTGTGCTTGCAATTAGCCTTTTATACAGGGTGTTCCAAGTAAAATTCTTTGATTAAGAATATAATTTGTACTATTACTGTAGTGTGGTAGAAACAGAACATAGCTATTTTCTTTGAAATTAAGCAACATTCTAAAAGTACTGTGTGGCCGATCTAAGCTAAATTGTTACATGAAAATATTGTCCGGAAATAGTAAAAAATATAATGAATAAATGCAATACTTTTTACGCCAAGCACTCCTTGTGTCTATTTCAAGTACAACACACTTAGCTATCAAGGTTTTAACAAAATTTGTTCGGATTTCCGAAAATACATTATTAAGATCTGTTCAAAAAGTATGATAAAAATTCGTATAAAACTGTTCTTGAAGTTTCCTATTTTTCTAAAATATTATTGTTCTTCGTTTAACATGTATCTCTAAAACAGTGTCTATAATGGTAAATTAATTATAACTAAGCCTAAAGAAGGTACATGTAATATATACCAAAATATCCATATACAAATAACGGAGCTTCGATCTGAACCACTACGATAGCTAATTCTGACTTGTAATTGTCTAAACTGATATTCAGTTTAATCTTTAATCGATTAAAATACTGGTTTTCTTGAACTTCAAGTTTGTTTCCAAAACTTCTATTTGACATACAGATATCGTTATAAGTCTTCAAATGTTACTTTTGTTTTGTAGTTGGCCTGGCTGCCGCAGCCAATAATGCGTGGAGAGAAGGTACTGAATACATCTACGAAGTTCAGGGCCGCACCCTTAGTGGTCATCCTGATGTAGGCGATCAATATTCTGGAATTGTAATGCGAGCACAATTTACGATACGACCGAAATCGGCTGATGTTTTAATGGCAAAAATTTCCAAAGCTCAGTATGCACGAGTGCAGGCTGAACTCCCAGGAGGTTATGATAGTGACATTCCAAAATTGAACTATCAACAGCTAAAGCTCACCGAAAGTCCATTCCAAATAAAATTGAGAAGCGGTGTTATCGTTGACGTGCAAGTTAGCAAAAGCGTACCCAATTGGGAAGTAAATATAATCAAGAGTATTGTAAGTCAAATACAAATTGATACCCAAGGTGCTAATTTAGTCAGCAGTCGCATCAACCAACTACCACAACAAGGAGCAGAACCTTCCGGTGTGTATAAAACTATGGAAGATACAGTTACCGGTAAATATGAAACATTGTACGAAATTAGCCCTCTACCTCAATCTAGCCTTCAGAGTGAACCTTGGTTGGTACCTTACCCACAGTTACAGGGAGACGGTAACATAATTGAAATTGTGAAAACAAAGAATTTCAGTAACAGTGACGAACGAGTTGGCTACCACTACGGCTTAAACAACGCAAACCACTGGGAACCTTTCAGCAACCAAATGGGAGATTTCTTGGTTAGATCTTCCATGACACGTGCTATCGTCAGTGGTCAATTACATCGTTATACTATCCAATCGTCTGTCACAACCAATAAAGTTATTGTTAGCCCTCTGTACAACAGTGAGCAGAAAGTATTGGTAGTGAGTCAGTACAACTTGACCTTAGCAAGCTGTCAGTCTAGTTCGTCTCAATATGAAGCACCTTCCTCTGGTCAATCTTTAGGAACCCTCACGTATCGTTACAACAATCCATTCTCTCAAAACAACCAAGTAGCTTATGGAAAACATCACGAACAGGGCAAAGACGGCAGTTCTTCATCTTCAAGTTCTTCAAGTTCCTCAAGTTCCTCAAGTTCCTCTAGTTCTTCCAGTTCTGAGGAAAATCAAAATCTTTCCGGTAATCACAATAAGTCCCGCCAACAACATAAAAAACAACCACATCAAGGTGGACAGCAAGGCGACAGTTCTTCCTCTTCTTCTTCTTCGTCATCGTCGGAGTCTTCTGAACAATCGCCCAACGCTAGGAATAATCAATCTGGAAAGAAAAATCGGTCTTCCGGCTCTTCTTCTTCCTCCTCTTCTTCATCTTCTTCTTCCTCTTCTTCGTCATCTGAATCCTCCTACAGTTCTAGTTCTTCCTCATCAAGTTCCGATTTCAGTTCAGTTTCTGATGAATCCAATTGGCAACAAGAAAGACCTCAACTTTCTAACCCACCTGAATCACCTTTGCTTCCTTTGAATATTGGATACATGGGTAATTCCATAAAGAACAACAAAGAAATAAATCCTGTTCAAGTTATGCAGAAGTTAGCCAATCAAATTGGACAAGAATTACAAAAGCCTGATTCAATTCCCAAAGAGCAAACGCTTTCTAAATTTGTTCTGTTGGCAGCCCTAGCCCGTATGATGAACGAAAAAGAACTCCAACAAACAGCTAATGCACTGTATACTAAAGAATATGGCACACCTAAAAGTTATGCTTGGAGAGCTTATCGCGATGCTTTAGCAGAGTGCGGAACTGGTCCTGCTCTTCTAACAGTTCAAAAATTAATCCAGGAACAAAAAATAAGTGCTGAGATTGCTGCTCAAGTAGTTGCACAAATTGCTCAGTCAGTACGTCAGCCTACCTATGAATATATGCGTGCCTTCTACGCGTTTAGCACAAAATCAGAAATTCAATCCCAACACCTTCTGAACGTTAGTGTTACTTTGAGCTACGCTGATTTAGTTAGAAAGGTTTACGTTAGCAAATACGCCAGTCATAACCAATTCCCAGTTCACAGCTTTGGCAGTTTTCTAACTAAAAGTGGTTACAAATTTGTCGAAAACGAATATGTGCCCTATTTGCAACAACAATTACAGCAAGCTGTTGGTCAAAACGATGATCATAAAGCCCAGATTTACATTCAAGCTCTTGGTTTCGTTGCCCATCCACACATTTTAAGAGCTTTTGAACCCTATCTAGAAGGTAAGCAACAATCATCCCAATTCCAACGTCTGCAAATGGTACTCGCTTTAAGTCAAATGACCCAAAACAACCCCAAGCTTGCACGGTCGGTGTTATATAAAATTTACCAAAATGCCGGAGAACAGTCTGAAGTTCGGGTTGCTGCCGTTTATCAATTAATGAAGACTGGTCCTTCTGCAACTATGCTACAGAGAATGGCCGAATACACTAACATCGATACGGACCAACAAGTTAACGCCGCTGTCCAATCTGCTATCGAAAGTGCAGCCCAATTAGATATCCCTGAGTACAGAAACATGTAAGTCGATGCGAAAAAATATTTTGTTTTAATGTTTACAGTATTTATCAATTTTAGCCAAGCCGCTGCAAAAGCAGCACAAGCATTGCTTACACAGGATAATTATGGCTTACATTATTCCAAAAATTATCTTCGAAGCTATGATGTAGATCAAATGGAGTTCAATTACAAGCAGGGCATTCAAACTTACGGAAGCAATGATAGCTACATTCCCAAAGGCGTGAAATACTCATTGCGAGCAAACATTGGAGGCGTTAGCCGAAAAGTTTTAGAACTGCAGTTAATGGTTAACAGTGTGAATTCCCTTACTGATGCTTTGTATCAACAGTTCCATGGATATTATCAAGCTCAACAACAACAACAACAATACGCACAAAAGGCACAACAAAATCAGTGGTCAAGTGAAAATATAATCCGCATGCTTAATATTCAAAGCGATTTGCTCGAACCCCTTGAAGGTAACATTCGTGTAGGAATGGGAGGTGCACAACGATATTTCACATTTAACAGACGCACTGTTCAACAGTTAGCTCAAGGTTTGTTAAATAATTAACTTTATTTAGTCGTTTTATTTTATTGTTCTGTTTTATGTTTGTAGCTATCGAAGAAGCTGAACAATATCTTCGCTCTGGGAGCTCTTTCCAGTACACCAAATTTGTAAATCATCATGATGTTGCTATTAGCTTCCCAACAGAAATGGGTCTACCCTGTATTTACACTTTAGACAATCCAACTTTGATTAACATTGAAGGACGAGTTTCCGGTACTGTTCATCCCAAGCTTAACTCTGGAGGAATATTGCATCAACCCCAATCCGCAAACATTAGTTCAGAAATTAAGGTGGTCATCTCCAAAAAGACCCAGGGACGATTAAGTTTTGTAACTCCCTTCGAACATCAGCAATATTTAGCTGGTTACGATAAAAATATTCAGATTAACATTCCATTGCGTGTGCAAGTAGATGCAGATGTTAAGAATAATCAATACAGAATTGAATTAGAATCTCTTTACTCTGACAAGAATGTTCAGTTACTCCATTTCAGCAGCTTGCCATATACTGCAAGACATGATATTCTTCATTTGCAACCTGTTGTTGGTGGACCCAACACTCAAATAATTAATGCACAAGTAAATTCTGGTTTCGACAAAGTTATTGGTGATAAAAGCACAGGTGTGGCCGTACGTATACAATTTGCTTCCTCAAAACAACATCTAGATCTTCCTTGGCTCTATCAACAAGCCCAACGCCATGACCCAATATCAGCCCTATTGGCACCTTGGCATGACGAATCGGTACATTATTGTGAAGTAAATGTACAATATGACGTTGCACGCTCATCAAATCGTAAAATCAAGGTTCAAATAGGATATCAACAAAATTATGGATCTCAATCACAAGGTAAAGGACAAGGCAATGATGGTGGTAGTGGAAGTAGTGATGTTAGCCAATTATCACAAACTTCAACCAATCCAGAAACTCGTCAACAACAGTTTAGTCAAAAAGCTTCTGCTGGTATACGTAGTGGCCAATCGTATGTTTTCGACGCAAGTGTTCAGTTCCAAGGTCAGCAAAGTATGCAGTACAGTGCTACTGTTGCATACGGAGGCAGCGGTGTCGATGATAATTCCCGAGTACTTTTCTATGCAAGCAAACGTGTGGGTGATTCGCAGAAAAGTGTCTACCAAGTTGCATTTTCTCTGAAAAGCCATATCCCAAATACCAATGGACTTGATCCTATCTACGCCTTAAAATATGATCCTAAATCGACTGTTCAAATACAAGCTTCATACGGTGAGAATTATGAATCCTCTGCCAAAATCAATGTACATGCTCAGTTGAGCAAGAGCGAGTCCAGAAAGCAATATCTGCAACGTTTACCTGTATATTATCAATGTGCACAAGAAATGGAACAAGGCAACCTCCAACTCCCTGGTTGTGAAAACTTAACTGCTAATGCTAATATACTGGACCGTGTCTCTATTCAACTGCAATACCAAAAGGTGGGACCACAAGCTCAAAATCTAACTCAAAAATTGTTGAACGCTGCACGTCAAATGTTCTACTTCAATTATCAAGAAAATTTGGTGAACGCCACTGGAAGTGGAGCACAGAACCAAATTAATATAAATGCTAACTTCCACTGCGATTTTAGAGCTGTAAATGTTAGTTTGAAGACACAAAGCAGTGATATCGAATTCCAAAATATTCGTATTAATCAATGGATTAAACCGTTAGTAGGCATACATCCTGTATTTACCGCTAAAGACCGATTTTTAAGTTACTCCCTTGGATTGCAATCATACAAGCGTAAGTTTTCGTAGACTAAGTAAAATTACATGTACTCATTTTATATATTTTACAGCATCGTGCGTTGTTGATAGAACAGCAGCCAATACACTGGATAACAAAACATATCCAATTAATCTTGGTAATAATTGGGCTGTAATGCTTGTCTACGCACCGAGCGGAGAACAACAATTACAAAACCAGTATGGCCAACAGTATCGATCACAGTATCAGCAGCAGCAGCAGCAACAACAGCAGCAAGGTTCTCAGAGATATCAACAGCAACAACAGCAGCAGCAACACGGGGGCCAGCAACAACAACAGCAGCAACAGGGAGGCCAGCAACAACAGCAGCAGCAACAGCAACAAACCGAGCAGTATCTGGTACTTGTACGTGACAAAAAGGGCAGTCAATCACAAAAAGAAGTTAAAATGTATCTTCGTGTACCCGAATCTCAAGGTCAACCAATTGAAATTGATGTCATACCATCTGAACAATCCCAGGGTGGTTCTGGATCTAATCCACTTGCACATGTTCTCGTTAACCAACAAAAACAACAAATTAATGCTCAACAGAGTAATGACATTAGCAATGGCCTTATTCAAATGTATTCCCTTCCTAATGGAGAAGTTAAAATTGAAGTAGCCAATGCCTTCTATATTTTGCATGATGGAAAGCGTATTCGATTGACAATGACTAACTCTGGTAAATTCAGGAATAGCATCCGAGGTCTATGCGGTACTTTCGACGGCGAACAATCCACCGATTTTGCTGGGCCTCACAACTGCATCTACAGTCATCCCCAGAAATTTGTAGCGGCCTATCAACTTGGCCAACAACAACAACAACAACAACAACGACAACAACAACAAGGACATGCATGTGTTTACCAAGATGTAATCTACGCTAATGTAATATCTGACCAGGACGCTGGCAGACACTCTTCTCAGTCGAAGGGCAGCAAACAACAACATCACTCTGGAAGTTGTACTCACCACCAAACACAGTATGAAATCGTTGGAGACAAAGTTTGCTTCACTTTGAAACCTCTTCCTGCTTGCAAGAAAGGATGCAAACCTAGCAACAGCATTTTGAAGAACGTAGCTGTCCACTGTGTTGAAAACGACAGGCGCTCTCAGTTATGGATGAGTCAAATTGACAAAGGGGCTAGTCCCGATTTCAGTATCAAGGAAGCCACCAAATACCACAAAATGAAGGTACCTCATAGTTGCTCTTCCTACTAAGGCTTGAAGGATTTATTGATTTTCTGGTCAATCTCAATATATTTAAAGTAGAAATATTAGTAACGAACATTTAAAAATTGTAAAAAAATGTATACAACCAATTATGGTCAATAACAAATAAAATAAACAATATATTTTTAAATTATATTTTATTTATTTAATAAGTCTTACATTATATAAACAAAGTTACAATAATACTGGGTAAGTTAGTTCCGTATAACAACTTTTTCTACTTCTGTCATGTGCTATATCTTATTAGGAAAGTCTTTTATTGTCCTACACACATAGAAAGTATAAATAAAGGCCGTTATTAGTGAAACAGTAGAACAGCAAACATTATTCTTTACCAATCGCTACATGCAGAGGCGGCGCAAGACCTAAATTTTATGTGGGCAAGATACATTTTGCGAGGCCCTCTGGTGGCGCAAGAGGACAGATTTTATATAGAGAAAAAATTTTTTTGAAACTCAAATTTTTATTCATAAGATATACAAACATCTTCACTTTAACTAACATTATTAAGAAATAAAGGCTAGGGGCACATGAACGATTTTGCAATCGGCCGATTATACAATCGGACAGTATCATCTACAGTTTTATATGCGGTCTGGAGATTTCAAACTTTGTGAAAAGTTACGTCTGATTTAACTCTCCATGTGCGATGGAAACAATCGGCCGATCGTAAAATCGCTTCATATTCCGATCGGGAAATCGTGATCGGCCGAATTGAAAATCGTTCATGTGTTCCTAGCCTAACAGTAAAGAATTAAAGAAACAGAAATTTCCTGCTTTTACCCTTACTGAACTGCATAATAACTGTATCGTATATTCTCAACTATATCGTAATCCAGCATAGATGCTGTATCTGCTTCAATAGATAAAACTGCCAAAGCTGAAAGTCTTTCCTGACCCATTGTACTGCTTAAATAATTTTTTATTAGTTTTAATTTTGAAAAGCTTCTTTCAGCGGAGGCTGTACTTACTGGTACTGTTAACAAAATTCGAATGACAATATAAATATTTGGATAAATTTCTTTTAAGTTATTTTCTGTTAGGTATTGGAGCAGCTGTTTCACATCTTTAATGAAGCCGGGTAAATTTGGGATCATTGTTTGTAATTCTTCATGTAATTCGTGAGGTTGCAAGTCACTGCTCTCACCCACTCGCAGGACTGTGTGTAAATCTTGACAGTTTTTTAATATATCATTTTTGGAATATTTTTCAACTTGCTTAGATCATAGAGAAAACCAAAATTTTCAAAATGTTGATTCAAAGATGTAAATCTTGATTCCATATTGTTCACTATGGAAACAATCATGGTGTTAAAAAAATCTGTTTCGTACCGGCTTTTAGGAGACTGTCTAGGTTCATCACTGCTTTCATAATCGAACATCCTTTTCTTTTTGGCTACCCTTTTATTTTTAAAGTCTTTTGGCAGACCATAACTGCCTTTCTCAATAAACTGACGAGCGTTAGACAAGCATGGTTCGAACCCAGTTTCTCGATATTCTTTGATCCAGTCACAAAATGTGCGCAAATGTTCAAGAGCAATGCTTAAATGGACTTGTACACATTGCCATAATTTGCTTATGATATTAACACGCGATAATATCTCATACCACAAAATGTAATATGATAAATTCTAGCTGAGCATTTCGTTCAAAACCGAATCACAAGCACTAAGTGTGTCTGATTCTTCCGTGTGATTTTTTAAGCTTTCAATGCATTCAACAACATCATCAAATTGCAATAATATGGCCTTCACTGCCTCGATTCTGCTTTCCCACCTTGTAAGCTTTAATTTGCATTTGATTAATTCCCACCGTTTGCTGGCTCTTGAAAAAAGCAAATAAATTTTCTGAATAAAAACAAAAAATGTTTTTGCTGCCGCAGAAGAATTTGCTGCGTCTACCAGGAACAGATTCCAACTATGACACCCGCAAGGTGTAAAAAATGCTCTGGGATTAATATTTAATATTCGAGTTTTAACTCCACTATTTATACCTACCATATTTGCACCATTGTCTTATCCTTGCCCACGACAGTTTTGAATATCTAATCCATTTTTTTCTAGCTCTTCCAGTATTGCATTAGTTAGATATTCTCCAGTCGTCTCAGCGATAGCAAGAAATCCGATAAAGTGTTCTTCTATTGTGCCGGTTGATGTATTACAAAATCTTAAGATAACTGACATTTGTTCAACTCGACCAGAGTCTCTAGTGCAGTCGAGCAAAATAGAATAATATTTTGCCTCTTTTACCCTACGAATCACTTCATCGGTAATTGTTTTTGACATCAATGGGATCAATTCATTTCGAATTTCGTGGCTTAGATAATGGTGTGCAAGTTGTTTGTCATTAATGCGTTTCATGTGTTCCCGTAACGTAGGATCATATTTACATATCAATTTAAACAAGTCTATGAAGTTACCAGAATTCCTGTTGTCTTGAGAGATTCTCGGTGACCTCTAAATGCCAGATTATGAGAGACTAAGAAATTAATGATATCAATTAATCTCTCAAACAAATTGTGCCAATGTTTTTGAGATTCACGAATTAGCCTTACATTTTCTTGGTCTATTGTTTTTCCATGCTTTATTCCTTTCTCTAATGTCATCCATTGGAACATGAATGCCATATGTTCTTTGGTATTCTCATGTCTTTGTAAAACACTACTCAAGTGTTTCCAGTCACAGCACCCTCCCTGTACCATCTGAGTTTGTGAATTACCAAATAGTCTGCATGGAAAACAGAAAACTTTATTTTGAGAATTTGAATAAACCAACCAGCGACGATGGTGAGTTTCACCATTATTTAGTTTTCTTGAGAAATGAAAATTAGAAAAGTGCCTATGTCGTCTTTGAGATAATCTTCATCACTGTTATTTAACTGCTGTGTAGGGCCGCTTTGAACTAAATCACGACGCCGATAATCCGTTATGGGAAACGGGAAACAAATGCTTGTTTAACTACATCACTGGCATCGATGGTAACTGGTGGAGAACCTATGTATCTGTTCTTCGTGAATTTTACTGCTCAACACAACAGTTTCAGTTTCAGAATCTGATTGGCTAGAGTTTGATCCTATCTCTATTTCCGACTGTGGTTCGGTACTCAGTGCGTCTGGAGTGCTTTCCAAATTCAGCGGAGTATCGGGCGCGGCTATATCTTTTTTGGAAGTCGAAGCAATCAATTCAGATGATTCTGTATTACCAGAAGCAGTTTTTTTTAGAAACTTCATCATACCTGAACTTAAAACCTGATTTGATACAGCTCTTTCAGCTTTCCTTTTTCTTTTTGCTGAACCAGATTCCCATTTTCTCCCGATATCTCTATCTCTCCTGGGGCCTGGGCCTGGCATGTTACTAAAATCCAACTGAACTGGTGGTACAGGTACGATGTCCTGCTTATATAGTTTTATTCCATCCATGTTACTATCGAAAGCGCGCGAGGCCTCTCTGACCGCCTCGGACCGCGAGGCCGTAGGCGGTCGCCCACGTCGCCCACGCCTTACGCCGCCTCTGGCTACATGCACTAAAAAAGGGATTGATAAATAGAAAAAAATTATTATTTAAAAATTAAAGCTGTACAAGCCACTATAAGCAGTCTAGCTACCACTATATTGGAGTGTTTAGTTCATGTTTAAATAACAACATACTAGACGGATATCTCAACAATAAAAATCCGTTATGAGACGGTAGAAAAATTCGTAGGCTGTCGGTTCTTCTTACTCTCATGAGCTTATAGTTTAATAAATGTCGCACAGAGTATATATATATATATATATAAAGTTGGAGATGTTGGTTGTTGGGGTAATCGACCAAGGGCAAGAAATTAAACCACCCTTTGCTATTAAGCTAGCTTAATAGCAAAGGGTGGTTTAATTTCTTGCCCTTGGTCGATTACCCCAACAACCAACATCTCCAACTTCATAATTTCTACGACCAAATACTCTCCTTCCGGATTTATATATATATATATATATATATATATATATATATCAATACACCCACCAAGAGGAGTGAGCTAGAGATGTAGTTTATCTCCGACGTTATTTAACCTGTACTTACATGACGCAATCCGACTGTGGAAAGAAACAGCAAAAAATGGAATTCGTCTACAATATAACAAGATAAAGATGCTACTATTTTCAGACGACCAAGTATTGCTAGCAACAAGGGAAGATAACCTACAACGATCCGCGTTTCACTTAAACAACACTATAAAAAAGTATAACTTTGGTATATCTATACAAAATCCAAAGTAATGGCTTTCTAAGGATAACACATAGTTGGACCAAAAAAATAATCGGAAACCAAACCGTAGAACAGAAAAGAAACTTTAAGTTCTTACGAAGCGAGATGTCATATATGGGAGATATAGATACAGACCACAAAATAGCACGATTTAACTAGATGTGCGGCACCATCAGGAGAACAGGAGGAAAAGCTAAGACTGAATAAAAAATAAAATTATGAAAATCAACGGCAATACCAACTTTCATAAATGGAAGCGGAGCGTGGATAATACAGACAAAACAACAGAATATAATTCAAACATCAAAAATGTAATTTTTCAGAGAAATAAGCGGACATACATTAAGAGATAGAATACCCAACAATAAAAGAACATGTTGATAGATTAGAAAAGCATCCCCTACCAAACCAGGCATGAAATTACAGTCTAAGAGGCAAAAGAGATGTGGGAAGACCACGGAAAAGATGGCCAGGCCAACTAAGAAAAGGAGCAGGAATAGATCTAAATGGTGTAAACTTTATATGAAGAAGAAGGAGAAGAAGAAGAAGAAAGAGAACAAGAAGGAGAAGAATAAGAAAAAAAGAAAAAGAAGAGGAACAGGAAGAGGGAGAGGAAGAGGAAGAGAAAGAAGAAGAAGAAGAAGAAGAAGAAGAAGCAGAAGAAGAAAAAGAGGAATGTAACACAGAGTAAGAAAAGGTGACTAAGTTGAAAATCACCAAGCTTTAATAAAGCTAGTTTACGATTATTTATAAATTCCTATTTACTATTTATTAGTAAGAAATTTTCCTATGTAGATGAATTTTTTTAGAAACAAAGCGAAAACCCCGGTTTATTATTAAATATCTTGACATACCTGGTATAGAATCCACCAACGTCTGTTAAGCAATTCAATTGCTGACTTTTACTAGACGTAAGATTTCAGAAAGAGTATACCAATTATTGAACCATTCATCTTGATAATAAATACATATTTCTTAATCATGTCTGATTATAACATATAAAAATGACACTTTCTAATTCATCTAAAACCAATACGTTATATATAATAGGAGTAATTAGTAGCAGCTTACATTCGAACTAGCATTTTATCGAATATAACCTCTTAAAACAAACATTATAGACTAAATGCGTTATAAATTAATATTTTTCTAATGTTTATTTTCACATCCTTTGGCTCATTCTATATTATTTTATTAGCAGTGATTGGCGTTATTTTATTAAAAAGAAAATAATTTAATTATTACTAGGTAAATACAAAAGTGACAATAATTAATGTTTTCGAACCAGTTGTGCTGGTTTATTAGTATGTGATGGTAGTACTGGTAGTTGCTAAAGTAATTCATGCTAAAGCAAAAGTTTCTAAAACAATGTGAATACGGTAATTGAAACAATTTTGACTAATATGTACTTATAAATGTAGACGAGATAATAAATAATCTAAAAGAATTATATTTATTTTAAACGAAAGAATTGGGTGGATTTAGTGTTAACAGTTCTGAAAGAAATGCAAATATAATAATTGCAACAGTTTTCTATTACATACGAGCATATTTATGAATTATGATCCAATACTGCATTTTAGTAGAGAAATACTACAATTTTGAGAATTACGAAAAATATAAACTAAATTTCAAACCCCACCTGGGTACCGGATTAAGAATAATCCAGGGAACCCCCTATCTATTGTAAGAACCGACTATCTGAGTCATAAACCTCTCTGATATTCATTTCTCTAGCCCTTCCCCATTCCAAATATAATGGGACCAATAGCGTGGAGTACCAAGCGAAGCTCCTTGATGCCTGAAACTTTATTGGATATTATATTCGGGGGTCTCGGAGGTCTCGGGGTTATAAGGACTGTGCAAACAGACAGTGAATGTTCAAGTTGTGCGAACTTTATGTGGAAGCTTGCCTTAGCTGCAATTAAAAAACCTTCTACACCAACATACGAGGACTGACTAAGGCAAACTTAGTTGTTGACATGCGAACTCTGGATATTAGGCGACCCACTTTTTCAATTAGTTTGTGGCTCTGCTGCAGCCGACCAGTTTTTTTCCCTACTACTCCTGGGAACAATATGGAACCATTGAATGAAAACTTAAAAACCTCGTAGAAAAGTCAGAGATGGCTTCCCAACATCAGACATGGGCGCGGAACAGGAGCTGCAACTGAACGCGATAAGCAGTTCAGCCCGCCTGAGCTTGGTGATTTGTTAAACCGATTTGGCTTGACAGGCAACGAAGTGAATTTTAACAGATGCTTTTCAGATAACTAATTAAACAGCAGTTTTCCTAACAAATGAAGAGAAACATATGAGAAGGCTCTATCCCTAAGGCGAAATTTACAAGCGGACAATAATAAGCAAGAAAATTCAATCCCTCTGCTAAAAGCTGTAAACGAAAATGCAATTCCTCGTGGCCAAATAGTTCTAGCCTACTTCCCAAATTGTATGGAAGATTCCCGTAAGCGGATTCGAAGCTACATAAGGGCATTAAATAAAGATTTGAAGGTGACGGAATGGACTACACTTCGAAGAGCCAATGAAAGTTCTATTGCTCAAATCAAATTTACTGTTGACCGCAAATCGCTCAACTCTAATAACCGAATTCATCAATAAAATTACTCAGAAGTTCTTCCAGAACTTGGTGTTTTGTGCTAGTGCTACCAAACTAGATCTGGGACAAAAAGACATCCATACACGCCTCAAACGAAAGATGCCACAGGACTTAGTTTAATTTATAAATGTATAGCCTTAAGAATATAATTCAAAGACAGAGGTGTGACATGACACTTAATCCTCACTAGTTTATAAGTTAAGTTGTAGCCAGATATATTATTATTTATAACATAGCCGTGTATTGCATACTGCCTTGCAGATCCAGCTATAACAAATTAAAAAAAAAATCGCTCAAAAGCCTGAAAAATTAAATTTTTAAAATTAGCTACAATTGTGGCTAGGTTCAATTCAAGCCGAAGAGTGGATTATACAAAATAGAAGAGGCGGCCAAAAGGCAGCCTGTTCAAAAAAAAAGAAGATAGCAAGTCTTCAAGGGTTACAAATATGTCTATCAGGAAACCTCTACAATTTCCCCGTACAAAGACCAACTTTAAGGATACTAACAATAATAGTGGTCTAAAGCCAAACGAAAAGCCTAGGACAAAAACAAAAAGAAAAAGATGACAAAACAATTCAAGCTTATACAGGCGTGGACAACCATAAGGAAATTAAAAAAATACCTCCTAGGTGATATTCATCCAGATAAATTTATACCACACAAAAACTACAGCTGATCAGCTTTGCAAGAGATTTTTTCGGAATCAATTTGACGTGAGGCTAAACTTCTGCAGAAGAAGGAATAATGACTTTCTAATAAGCTATGTTTTCTTTCACAGTATAAATATTGGTAAAGCTAGAGCTATGCTGCTACAACTCAAAACTGAATCGGAAAAAGTTGGTCTGAACATAAATTTCAACAGAACAAAAAATATGACAAATTTAGTAGTAAGTGTATAAATAAACATCGGCAATCAAGCAGTGGAACAAGTGCGAAGTTACATATACCTTGGTCATGAAATATAAATTTCAAAATACAATTAAACCTGTGAAATTCAAAAACGAATAGGACTAAATTCGGCAGCCTTCGGCAAACTAAACCATGGATTTAAAAGTTCAATTCCTACATGTTTAAAAAGAAATACATGGGATCCAGGTGTTTTACGTGTCCTAATTTACGGAACCGAAAAATAAACACTGCAAAGATAGCAATTACGAAACTAAAAACAACTCAAAGAGCAATGAAGAGGCGATTTTTGCAATAAAGTATAGAGTAAGAAACGAAACTATAAAGAGACAAAGAAGAGTATGCAATGTACTAGAAAGAACAAGAAAATTTAAATGGATATGGGCTGGACATGTCATGCCAGAAGAAAATATGAGATATGGACTACGCAAATTCTGCAATCGCGGCCGAGAGACTCGACTAGAAGTAGAGGAAGACCACTAACCCATTGGACAGATGACCTACGAAGAACAACTGGGAACTGGCAGTAAAAAGTATACGAACGCGGTTAATGCACACTTGGACCAAAACAAAATGACCGAGTTACCAAATCGGGTTGTCTATAGAGAACACTAACCAGTAGCGTAGGTGAACCAGTAAGTCATTGAGGATCTACACATTACCTTTATATAAGGACCAACTCTCATTTCCTCATTTTTCTTAATTTTCTCTTATAAGAAAAGTTGCCCTGTAAAATAGAATAGTATCAATAGAGATGTACCTTAGTGGAACAAGAAATTTAAAGTTAAAGTCAAATGTAATAAAACTATGAAATCACGCCAAAAATAAGTGAGGAGGTTTAAAAGAAGAACGTGGTAAAGATTCTGTGAAGAGGTAGATACATAGCACACACTGCAAATAGAAGGGAGAAGTTAAATATGGTCTTAGAAACTCACTTTCCAGAATCTACAACGACAGACTACAGAAAGACTTCACATAGGCTTGACGAAGATGCCTATGGTCTTTTAAAGAGGGAAAAAAAACTATCTGACAAGATGTTCACTCCACAGAAGATCAAATGGGCAATCATGTAAACCATTTTAATAACTAGGCGGGGACGGGATATTCCCAGTTCTGATTCAGGAAGGCACTAATGAATTGCTATCGATGCGTATACCTTCAGGGCAAGTTATGCCCCGGAATCTATACCTATGATTTATAGGAATGTTACAGAGGTTCTTGTATCAAAAAAATTATAGAAAAATACCTAAAAAGAAAATACTTGGTTACAGTACCGTTTCGTGAAGAATAATTTCCCTGCCAATAAGGAAAATCAATCAAAACTGCTTTACACAATCTTCTGATTGAATGAAAGCGAATTACAAATAAAGGAAATAGCTCTTTACGCTGTTATTGATGTCGATATTGCTTTTGATAACATCTCTTCACACAACAGTTAAGACCATAAAGTTTATTATCGTCCCTTCGGTGGGGGAGGGGTCACTGATCATGTTCAAAACTCATTGAATCTGCGAGAAATCAACGTTATGTAGATGAGTAGTAGTTACCATTAGAGGCAAACATGATAGGATAATTTGCAATTATTTTCCGAATGCTTTTAACAAAGCCGAAGACAGTCGTTCTATCTTTTACAGAAAAGAGGACGTTGTTTCTCACACATCCGATAACAAATGTACACGTATTCATTCCTTCAGTGGAGTTAAAAGCTTGAGAGTTATACTTCATAAGAAACTCACTTAGAACCTACATCGTCCAAGGTCCAGTTGGACTTCCATTGCTGACTTGATAAAGAACTTTCTCAGCCAAAGCTACTTTAAATACTCCAAATTCAGCCGTACTGAAGATGGCAACTTAGTTGCCGAAAAACTTTTTAGGTGTTCTGAATATCTAAGTTTTGTCTCACTCCATCAGTCTGAAATTTTCTTGTGCTATTGCAGAAGATCACATTATGACTGGCATCAGAAAAATGAGAAAAAGTCTAAAGGTCCACCCTTTGGTACAATACTCTAGGTTCAAGAAATGTATACACCACACGTAAACAGAGTGCACGAATTTCACGAACTCAGTAAGTCATCTTAATATAATGGGCATTGTCCACTATATGAAAAAACGACTGAAACAGAAGAACATGTTCTTTACAACGCAGAAGAAAAGTCTGTGCCACACTTGAACAAGTCAACAAAATAGTTATTAAGAAAATCCTGAAGTTTGCAATAAGTTTGAAATTTGAAGAATTTATTAGGCCAGAAGAGTCACGCAAGTATCTCAACAGTAGATGGAAGTGAGGAGCCGCAAAGTCAACCTGAAGAATTATTCCCGATAATATCTACAATCTACTAGATTCAAAGTTAAAACTGCTACCGTTTTGGATTGTTTATGTTAGCACTATTTTTTGTGTTTGTGTTTAAAATTGTTTTATATTTATCTTCTTATACTATTAGTAGTAACATTCTGGTCCTATTTGTACACCTATCGGCTTTTGTTGTTAATTTTAATTAATAAAACATTATATTTTTGCTAATGTAAGTCAAGTTACAAATTATAATCATGGTATAAAGAAGGTTATGAAAAAGTTAGATTATAATGGCATCCACTCATAAACGCACTTTCAACTACATTACTTGAAATTTCCAGCGCCACCTCTTTATGGAGCTCATATGAAATATTGATTGAACCACAGTTTAGGGTGTTTCACGAAATAGGATTAGATGCAAACAAATGTTTTAAAATTAACACCGTCTATATTACAAGCTTTACATAAGTACAGATCCACTGATTAAAACATAGCGCGCAGTTTGTAATATAATTTTATTTATTTTAACTAACAGGATTCTTACATATAAACAAATTATAAATAATAACAGAAACATAAACAAATAAATTAAGTTAACTAACACAATATTCAAAAGGTAGGTACATTTACGCAGATTATTCTTTCGCATTATAATTTTCACTATTATCGAAAACATATCAAAGATTAAATACCAACTTCTCATAAAAAAGGATATTAACATTAAATAAGAGTTTTACCGATATCTGCGAATATGAAGAAATTGCGAAGGAAAATTTTAAACTACCGCTCCTTACAGATCAATTACATAAACTGAATAGTCTGTATGAATTGAACAAAACGTACACTGTGTGTATATTATTAATAACGACTATTAAATTATTACTGATTATCACACATTTCTAATCTGAAACAAAATTTTGTCTAAATCAGTCATTTCCATGCTTGATTAAGTGCAGTTTTATTCAATTAACAGTTATTTTGCAGTGTAACTATTTATAAATACGTTAAATAACACTACATACACACATACCTACTCATACTTACATATACACACACATAACACGCATGCATTCAATTTTCTAATTAAAACAGAATACTTTAGAATCTCTTCCGGCCAACCAGCTGCTATCAGAAGGTGTATTGGAAAGTAAATGTAGTGTCTTATTAGGTCACTATATTTTTGAACTTGAACACATCACTTCTCTTGCAGTTTAGACTCTATAATAGTACGTAGGTAATACAAATTTAACTAGTTCTTGGGCACACACTAAAGATTTTAAAATACTGTTAAAGCTTTACACGCGTAATTAAGTTACATACAACCACATGAGTCCACAATCATATTTGATAAAATCTTCGACGTGATAGTTTTGTTATTGCCCATATAGAAAAGCTGAAGGGGTTGAAACTGTGTCGCTGCACAGCACGGTGTCAGTTCCAGTCTCCTCGTTGAGCTTCTGTTTGGTCCATACATAACCTTCTGTGCAACAAATGTTATATAGAATTTTCCAGTTCTAAAATCGAATTCAATGTCTATTACTTACTTGAAGAATTGAGTTGTGCTGCGTTGCACTTAAAGTAACAGAAGCTGCCGTAGAGCAAGATCCTTTGCAAAAATAGGCATTATAACCAGCAGGCTGTATTATCCAGTCGTCCCAACCTATTTCGGCAAAGGACACGTATAAACTTTCTCTGCAGCATTCGTTCAAACCTGGGGAACAATTCGCGTGACGTTTGTGACGCCGTTGATGTTGTACCCTTCTATGTTGAGAGTGGGTGTAGATCACCAAGAAAGGCTTTAAGGATGGCTTAAAAGATACAGGAGAGCTATTTATATCTCTTCCGCAAGTTTTGCAAGCCACATTTATAGCATGTGCCGGTGAATCTTGATACTCCAACCAATTCTTTATAACTTGAGCCACATCTACTTTTAACCATCCTTCTGAAACGATAACAATATTACCATATTATTTACTAAAAGTAAGTAAGTAAATTGAATTACCGCTATTTCATTCCTTACCTGTTAAGTTAGTCTGGTGTATAGCGATTGGCGTAGTCTTCTGGAAGCTTTTCTTGGTATCCCAATGAGCGACTTCAGTAACAACGAAGGTTTGATTGTGCGAATCTTCCTCGTCGGGCTCCTTGTAAAACCACAACTCCGCCGTGCTCAAATCAGTCGCGTGGATGTCTGAAGGCAGTTGAAATGGAAGGCACGCCGAAGGATAACGCGTTTTTTTCATGCAACGTGCCTGGTCTGAAAGCAAGCAAGTTCATCTTAATACCCAATTTGATTTAAAATTATCAGAAGTCAATAAATCACGACTATCGCAAAGGTCAGGTTAATCTGGATCAATACATGCGGAGCAAATAGAATAACAATTTTTGAAAACTGAAAATATTTCCGCTGTATTATAAAGCTTTAATTTGTAAAACAGTTATAACAATTCACATATGTATATACACATTGTTGCATACTTGGAAGTAATATAAATTTAGTACAGAATTACCAAGTCTTTAAAAAAGTTGGTAATAGTTATCTGGACTAACAGATCTTGTGCTTATATACTCCAAATCCATTGAATTTTGTCAAGGAAGGGACGTATTACGTAATTTATAAATATACTTTCATTATAGTAAACTATAGTAAACAAAATTATTTGCTGCGCGTGATTGTTAACGTGGAATCGCACGAATGTTTTATCTTGCAGTGGTAACTGATATCATTTTATCCGGAGATTGATAAAAACCAAATTGCTTCCGTGATTGCATCATGCATAAATAGGAAAAAAAAAACATTTTGGGGTACTTCACCTGACAGCTAAAGCATAAAAAACCGAATGTACTAATTAAGCATTTATCAGACCACATTGTTGTAAACAAGGCTATTTAAATAAATTTAATCGCGAGCTAATTAATTTCTGATGAAAGAGAAATCTTAAACTCTGATCCTGTTTATAGTTCGCGAAAGGAAAAATATGGTTTTGAATTTTCTCACGATTTTTAGCAGTTAGTTTTACTCACCCTCATATGGAAAAATTATAGCTTGAGTAGTTTTCCCATAATAGTCATCAAAAGGACTTGGAGAAGAGTCATCGTGACTTCGTGGTACTAACGTTTCATCCTCCGTGACCGGTTTGGGCAAATGGGCCATAGAAACTGTGGGTTTTTCTTTAAGTCTCAACTTTCTAAGAATTTGGTTTTTAATATACTCTATTCGGAGTGCCGTTAGTTCCTCTTCGGTCACTGTATAACGTTCACGATCATGATCTGCCTCGCGGTAATTCTGAGGACACCCTGAACAGGATGAGGAAGCTGCGTCTGGTGTTGAAGTAGCGGCAGGCGATCTAGTATCGAATATTGCACCAAAAACTGATCGTATATGTGGATGATCGTTTGCTGGACAAAGTTGTGGCGCTAAGACAAGCACTAGAAACAATAAGGACGTGGACTGACACATTTTATTTACTGTTTATTTTATGCTAAATTGTTTGTGACAACACTTGATGATTGTCGCTGTGAACTGCACTCTTAAAATGCTGATCGTTTGAATTCCCCACTCTTGGCATTTCTGTACTGGATGATACAGTGGACCTTGAACCTGTATCTTTATCGGAACTAGAGTACGCATAGTGTATCTTTTAACGATAAATACCAATACTTTTTGGAACTGTAAGCGTTTCTATTACTATTAGTAACAGAATATAACACTATATTTGCAAATGGTCAATAACCTTCTAATAGGTATAAAACACACTTATACATACATAGCATAATGGTTTTTGGTGGTCAGTAGTGGCACCTTTTCACCCAAGAACATACGAAGAATTAATTAGTGGCATATATGTATGATACGATTGAAATAAGCTGATGATAGAAATCGAATAACAGGGTGCCTTGTCAATCCTTTTAAGAGCACTGGAATACGTAATCTTGTGAGGGAGGAAAAGAACATCACTTAGGGGAATGTATTTTATAATATCTCCCCATGATGACGGAACAACACCTTATTGAAACAAGATAATATTAATTAGTTAATATTTTCGCTGAAACCCAAATTTTTTATATAGCTATACAGGGCTTGAAAATAGGATTACTTACCCACGAAACGCATACAAGAAGGATTGTGAAAGTTTCTATTAGAAACTATGTAAACAGCGAATTTTCATTAACGTATACCACGTTCAAAGAAATAAATAATTAAATAAAGCCTAATTTGAACCACATTTATAATGTATGTAACTGTATGTAACTGAAGTAAAATGTCGAATGCATTTTAAAATTTTTACTTATGTATTTTTCTTTTTTATGTATAGCTTTGTTGCTCTTCCTTTCCTCTCTCCTTTTTCTTGGTTCTTTTATTATCTTTTTTTTTGGTTTACAGATCTAGAAATTTAAAATGGAGAAAAACAAAAAGATGTGATCAGTATATATACCTGGGTGTTCATATGGATAAAAGTGGTATGGGCGACAGTACAGTGAAGGACACTTAAGAGAGTAAGCTTGTCTACATTAACTTTTGCTTGAAAAATGCGAGAATTTTCAGGTGTAGGAAAACGTAGAAATTTCGAACATTATAGGTGGAAAAATTGCAACAGTTGCTGGGGTGTTTGTGGAAGAATGTAAGCTGTTTCAACATAGCAATATGTTGATGGATGATTCCAAATGTACCCATCAGAACGGTCTAATATGTCGAAAAATTTGAGACGGGCAGTTTACGATAGAGTAGTATCTTTTCGTTGACGCATTGAAGTATTTGAGCAAGAACATGAGATGTGCAAATGTGGAAATTCGTCATTCGAAGATTGCGAACTTTGGCCAGTCTTCGGCTAGCATGTCTAGAAACTGGGACAAGTGATTCAGACTCCTATGTTGAGTAGCAGAGGCGTTTACGGAAGAATACAAGACACCAAGATATAAACGGAGGGAAATTCCGTTTGATTTTTCCTATCGTTTCTATCGGGATTCAACTAAACTCTATTTATTGAGCATTAAGCTAGAACGTCAACAAACGCACGTGATTGACTCACCCGAGCGCGAGCTGTGATTGGTCTAGGCTAGATAACGCTAATGCCTCATTACTTAAGGAGTAATTGACTCTCAAAACCTTTACTTTGCACTCGTAATTGCCGGGTTGAGTTTGTGGTAATGGACAACGCCCCGTACCACAGACGTTAATGTTGAAAAATTTGTAATTAATATAAGTGATGATACTTCAGATGATGGTAGTGATGATGATGATGATGACGACGACAGCAGTTAAGTACGTAATAATATTAGGTATGCAAATGTCTATTTCTAAATATTTTCACATTACGTAAATAATAGTCTTATTATGACAAGAATGCCATTAAAAGACTCGTTAAAGGAAAATTACTTCTGACTAAATGGTAAATAGTTTGCCATTAGTTAAATACAGCAGATAATTATTATTATATTATATTAATGGTTAATAATTAAGTGTTTATTATTCCTTTAATGCTTTTACTATTATGTATTTATTTGTGTCTGACAAATTAATGAATTGCAGGATTTAACATGATGCACCTATTTGTCAACCACGCATTGGACTACTTAACAGCGGATTGCTTTTACGTCAATATTTGTAATGCAGATGTCTCCAAGTCCATAAAACACCTTTACTTAAAAAAATGGTTGTTTTCAGATCCACCAATTCTTCCAAAAAAGAATTCTGACGGCGCAAACGTTAATTTAGAAACGCAAGGAATATTACGTAAATACACATCCGGTAAATCAACGCACCTGTCAAGCGTTTGTTTACGTTCTAGCTCAATGCTCAACAAATAGAGTTTAGGCGCACTTCTATGTCAAGGTTCTAAGGCGTTTGAGTAATACTTTGTTAAATTCAGAACATCATCGTCGAGCTTCCACTAGTAAAACGGATAAGTATGTTGAAAAAATGTAACAGGTTATTCGGGGGGATTGATGAACGTTTGCGGAAGAACTTGAGACGTTTCAAATATAAAAAAAAGGGTGATTGAGAATTTTGAACGTTCTGGTCGGCCTTCGGCCAGCAGAAGAATAACTCAGCACTTCTTTATCAAGGTGTAAAAATGTTTCAGGGAAAATGTGTGACGGACACGCTGTGCACACAGAACTGACACCAGCTTAGTAACAACGCGCCGGCTCACATTACACCGCCTTACGTTTATATTCCATCCATCCTACCCCTCCGATTTCCTCCCCAGAAAGTTCTTCATTTTCCCGAAGATGAAGGTTGAGTTCAATACGCAAGGATTGGACCATATCGAGAACATTAAGGGGTGACTGCAGAAGGTGTTGATTACACAAAATCTTAAAACAGAAGTTCCAAAAGTGCTTTCTGTAGGGTAAAAGACGCTAAGTACACTAAAGTACTTTTTTCCTCGGACATAATTATACATGTCAAACATCTGGAACTTTGGAACGAGTTAACACTGTAAGTAGACCAGAGGTTTGATTTAAAATGTTTGTCATTACTAAGAACCTAGTCACTTAACTATCGTGTCCTGGTACGCTACAGTTTATAGTTTAGACCAAGTCGGTCCAGTTACCAAACTGTACATGGCTAAATGACTAGGTTAGATGGGGTTTAGATAAAGTTTTTAGTGAGCTAACTAAATCCATATATATATAATATACGATATACATGCTACAACTGTCAACCGTGTGTAAACAGGGAACCGATGACAGCGTTGTTGGTAGCTAAGCGTTAGTTTTGCATATTTGGCGTCTTAACTGATTAATAACGTTGCAACCTTATTTAAATTTAAAATTCAGTAGTTTTTATACGCCCCCTTTAAGATCGACCCCAACAATAGTGTGCCTCGCAAACGTCTATAATATCCAGAATAATATTTCTCAAAAATAATAGTAATCTTGCTTTGAAATTCCAAATATATCATTAGTTATGCCTGTTCAATTTTCCAATCTCTATGGAAATTCCATCAAACACGATGTGAGCACGTACATTGCTGATGCAATTGTTCATTTGGTGTTAATCAAAAAAATACAAAATTCCGTAAAAAAATACTTCTTTAAGAATATGCTTTGCTACATTGCAAGCAATAAAAAAGCAGTGTGTTTCACTTCCAAGGGACTTTGAAATACAATATTTCTTCACGGTGATGGAATATAGAACAACATTTTTTAGATCAGAACAATGACAGAACATAGTACAGGTCCGGGTTCAGGTCAGTTAACCTTCAACTTTTTTCAGATATTATTTCTTGAGCCACCCGCATAATTAATCACAACGATGTCGCAACACGTGTTCAAAAAATTCTTGAAAAGCGATACTACAACACATTGGTTCAAAAGTATAGTTGCCAGAAATGCGCCAAGTTTGTTATCTCCTTATGAATGATTTCTGAATGTTAACACATAATGTAAAATTTTATTAGCCTTTGTATATTTTTCATATACAGTTCGCGAACCGTAACCGCCTGCTCGCTCATCTCAATCACTCACTGAACGCATGGACTGTATAGAGGGAGATATAAAACTGTTGGTATTTTGAGAGTTAGAATATTTAAAGCACACAAAATCTCTAAACGTTTTGTGCGTAGTTTTTTCTCTTATATTTGTTTTTTGTTACAATAAAGCATAGCCAGTGGTGTAGATACAGTTTTTATAAAGCATCGCAAGTAATGGCATCATAGTGGAAACTATAGATTTTTATAGTTCTATGTTTATGAAAGAAATTACTACAGGAAAATTTCAGAAGTATCTAAGTCAGATATCTAAACTTTAAAAATTGAACGCATTTTACAGTAGCGTTAAATCTAGCATATATACGATTCTATTGCTGCTTAAAACATTAGTTGTATGGGATGAATTATCCATAAATATTACAAAAATATGTAGGTAATAAAAATATTAAATTGGAGTGCTTACTTTTCTATAACAGAATAATTTATATTAATTAGCAATGTATGCCTTAACACGCGTTTAATTTAATTTAGAGCACGATTTCCACAGAATTTCTCAGATAAATTCTAAACCTTTCTAGTGACCCGTCAATGCAGTAAGGTTAGTTTTATTACGTTGTTATATTTTAAATCCATATTTGAATATGCATATGTTAACAGGAAATATATACAAACCAGGCATTTTACAAGCTAACTAATCATTTATATAATTTTATACATTGTCTAGAGTACCAAAATATGCTTTTTCGAGCATTATGGTGACCTATTCTCATTATATACAGCACTTCTGCATTCACCTATTATTACTATTTTTAATAATACAGTGCCATCAATAAAATATATACAAACAACTAAAATAGGTTCGTTTACTTGAATTAAAAGAGTTTATAATAATTTTTATTAATAATGTGCTTGAAGTTTATGCAACTGTTTGCTACAACATTTTCTTACGAACTAAACTTAACTATTTTTTCTTAATTGCTAACACTAAAACTACGTATTCAACCCTTGAGTGGTGGGGTTGTCACGCAGAAGAACGCGTCCTTTTTTGGACTTTCTAATGTCTCGGGTTTGAGATAACTGGTCAAACATTAAGCAAAATTTATTGCTTAAACTCGGATAACGAGAAAAAGACGCACAGTGGGTTTCACAGATTTTAACTATCACTTTCTCTTCCATGGTCCATTATCTCAGCAGGTATAACTGTCGTACATAACAAACATACTAACATACAATACAATATGATGTAATTATTGTTAAACATAGTAGAGCAAAATACAGTTAGATAGTTATGCTCTGAAAACAATTGTATCTACATATTTCCACCAGTTACTGTAACATTATTTTGTAAATTATTGTATAAGTTATGGATTATGCTTAAACAGGTTATAAACAGTTTCCATATTTTTCAAAGACCACTACGATAACACTATATTTGTGTTCCACTGATATATGCTCAATTTCATATAAAATGCACGACCCATTAAAAATAAAGCTACGTGTTTGAAAATTTGCTAAAATAATGCTTTATTATTGCGTATGAAACGTACTATTTCCATTAAAAAAATCAACTGGTTGTGGTGTTCGTCTACTGTCTCTTATCAACTTGTTGCTTAGAAACAAAACAATATCTAGTAAACATTAATTAGTTGTTTCGAGGTTTTGTACATTTTGCGACAGAATTAATGTTTTAAAAGGCCTCCAGTAAAACGACGTAGAAATTTTAACCACATTTCCGATTTTTATAGAGGTCGAATGATCGGCATGAAAGAAACTGGACTTTCTTTTCGTGAAATTGGTAGAAGGGTAAATCGGGACCACACTACAGTTGTACGAATATGGTCTGCTTGGTCAGAAAAAGACATCCAGCTGGTAGACCTCCACGTAGCAGCAATGTTCGTGAAGATCGACTTTTTCGAAGAATGGCTACACGAGACCGCTTTCAAAGAACAAAGTCTGTTGCTATAGACTGGATGCGAGCTCTTCACCGCCGCGTGTCAATGGCAAGAATTTACAGAAGAATCTCTTCTTTTAGACTGCGATCCTACCGTCCATTCCAACGGCTCCCTTTAACTGCACGTCACAAGGCTGTTAGGCTTGCTTGGTGTCAAAAGGGGCAGCATTGGAATCAGCAATAGAACGACCTTGTCTTCAGTGACGAATCAAGATTTTGTTTGTGGGCAAATGACGGCCGTAGGAAGCTACGTCGATATCCAGGAGAAAGACGAAATCTAGAGTTTGTTGAAAGACGCCATACAGCTTTAACACCTGAAGCTGTGGTTTGCGGTGCGATGTGTTTCAATTGAAGATCACCTCATTTGTTCGTTCCAGGCACGTTAAATGCTCATCGCTGTATTCATAATGTCCTGAAAATTCCTTGAAAATATAGTATATGTATGTATTTTTTACATACGAAAAATATATGTTTGTACAGAGGCCGGCAAAGAAGGCTGATTATTTTATTTTCTGTATGAAAATTAAATGTTACCGCAATGGCTATACAGCATGTATTATTTTAAAAAGTAGCCTTTCGAGATGTGTAGGAACAACTGGAGAATTTTTGGACAATTTATCAAACTCATTAAATTATTGAAGTACAACGTTTGTTGCGAAAAGAATTTAATGTTCATAATACTTCTACGAGCAATACCATTGCAAGTTGGGAAGACAATGGCGAAATAATGGATCAGTTTTAAGTGGAAAATCAACCGGAACGCCACATCTGCTTGTAATTCAGAAAATGAAGAGAGAGTTAGATAGGCAAGTCCTAGATGGTCTGTTGGTATGCGTCTGCGTCTGTATTAAATTTACCAAAACCAATTACATGATAAATGTTGAAGAAAATGGAATTGCATCCTTACAAGATTTCAATGTACAGAAATTGGCTGATCAAGGCAAACAAAATCTAATTGAAATTTGCCAACAACTTTTACGACTAATGATAATCCGCACGTGGAACGCTACTTATTCATGACTAATGAAGCACATTTTTCTCTAAGCAGAGACGTTAATAAGCAAAACAGGCGACCGAAAATCCTGGCGAACTTCATCATCAAAATCATCAATCAAAATCCCTTACATTCGTCGAAAGTCACAGTTTCGTCATCAAGGATAATTGGGGAATATTTTTTTGATGGGATTGGCGAAACGGAAACCGTGACGTCTCAATGGTATTCACAAACATTAACATAAACATACAAAATTACTGAAATTATAGTTTAATAAACCTCTGTAGCATGGGATAGTCTGGGTCGTATATATATACCCCAACAAAACTTTGTCAAGCGCCTTATATAATATTTAGTATTTATTTATGACTACAATGTAATACATATGGTAATATATGTATAGTAGTCGCAATGCAAGAAGACCAAAGTAGGATTAAAATGAAAACTATACCTGCCAAGTTGTCGAGGGTATTTACAGCGTAAAGTGAGCTTACCTAGAAAAGGATGCAGTGTCGCAACTTAGGGTTTCATTTTAATTCTACTCTGGTCTTCTTACATTGCGACTATATCGTGAGTTCACGAGTATGATACCATAACGTTTATTTGTAAACTAACAAAATTTGTTTATTTAAAATCATATTAAATATGAGCATTTCTGATGTGTAATATGACTTTATCACCCTACTACTGTACGGTATACATTGTCTCTGTAGCTGTAGCAATAATTGAATCCTTTAGATCTTATGAAATTTATTGTTTTAATGACGACATTCATAATATTGTCCAAAAGTCATTGCATACAAATTTTCAGGATATATTATGCAGTGACATTTCATGAAACGCAAATTATCTTTTTTTTGCATCGTCTTCTATTAATTTTGCTAGTTGTTCCTCATTTCCAATTATAGCTGAATAATCTCCACAGACCATACCAGACATGTTGTCGATGGTTAAGAAAAATCTTGCTAGTGTTGCTCTTACTGGTTCATACAAACCCCATCATCAACAGATTTAGTCGTGTTCTTCGGTAAAACTAGAGAGGGTAGTTCTTCAGAAATATTAAATTTGTTGTCAATACTTTGAATAAATATGGCAAGTTGAGCCGTATCCATCAGGGCTAAAGCCATCTAAAGCTATGGAATAAAACTTGAAAGCCGCACACTTAGATTCCAAACTTTGTTCAGGGGACTTTCCAACATCTTTCATACGCCTAGCGATTGCTTAGTGGAAGACATTATCAGATTTTCTTTAGGCATTGTCGGGTGATACGGCGCGGGCCGCTTGAATGGACTTTGGGGGCCGCGGATTGGACACGCCTGCTCTATAGAATGTATTTAATTTATAGAGTTACTGAAAATTGTTATCGTCTTATATTAACAGACAATTATGTATGAAACAATTATATTATGCCGACAAGAACCCTAAAAATTCTAAATTTACGAAAGGAGAAAGAAGAGTCAAAAGATAAGAATGTTAAAATAGTCATTAACGGCACTGATACCCAGTATATAATAGGCACCTATTATATTCGCAACTTAAAATGACAACTATAGTCATACATACATTTGAAAAAAAGTTTGATACTTGTCAGCTGTCAGAAATCTTCGAATATAGTTCTCGACGACCAGTTGAACGTAAATATGTCACTTAAAATAAAAATCAAGCAATGTCCTTGCCACGAAAACAAAGATCTTTTCAATCGCCTGTACGAAATATTTCCCTCCTAGAGCTATTCCGGAAATAGGTAGCCTTTTTTGTTCCATCTAACCTTGTAATCAAAAACCCCTCATTGCAAAAATAGAAGAGCTGCAAACCCAAAAGTATTTTTTTACATTTAGCGCCTGTGTGTTTTGCAATAAGTTGTGAAAATTTACTTAATTATACGTACAATAGAATTTTTACTTTAATGTTTCTTTAAAAAGACACATCATTTAATTCAGTTGGCTATGATACTGGCCATTCACATCACCAGATCGTACAACATTATTTCGTTTATTGGGATGCGCCAGCTATGCAACAGTCACGTCGTGTACATTTAAGGAACTAAAATAGTGGGGATAATAATGGCGGAATCGTGTAAATTTCGTATTAACGGAAGAATTAAAAGTAAAAACTATTGTTGTGTTCCATAGCATACACGTAGTAGATATTATAATATTGAAATTTCAATGAACCATTTTCCTAAAAATTACAATTATTCCGAGCTGGCAAAATAGCTATAAGAACTAATAAAGGATGTTTATTTTGAATGATTGATCATTAATTTTCGACGACTGCAAACACAACGCAACACTTAAAATCAATGGTCAGAAGACATCGCTGCTCCTTTGCCTTTGAAGTGACAATGGTCTGAACAGAATGGTTGAGTGAAAACTATTTAAGATAACAGAAATGTTAGTATTCACGTTTCTTTTCTGACGTAATATTTGGTAAAATAAAAACATTACATATTGGTTTGCTGGAATTACAGTGCAATAATATCTATCTCTGAAAGCACCTTAACGTAAAAATCAGAAGGCGGAATTTTTTTATTTAAGTGACTTCAAAAATCAAATGTCTGTAACTACGTTTCCTACGAAACTTTCACAGATCTTCGACAACACTACCGGATATTGAACAAAAGGACAGACCTTCGACAGAACTAGCGGGTGTTGAACAAAAGGATTCCCAAGCAGGTAAAACATACCACCACACACCGCATAATTACGTCTCCTGGACCCCCCCTCACCTGCCGACCAAGAAGATTGCCACCAGATCGACTCCAAGCTGCAAAAAAGGAATTCAAATTCATGATCGATCAAAGAATTGCAGGCCCGTCTCACAGCAATTGGTCCGCTACTCTTCATTTGGCATACAAGAAGAGTGACGGATGTAGATCTTGCGGTGCTTTTAATCAGATCCTTGTCCACCCAGAGGATATCCACAAAACTGCAATTACACCTCCCTTTATCCTAGATTGGGTTTGGATTACGCAATGCAGCTCAGACATTTCCACGGTTTGTAGATGAAGTGCTTCGCGGATTGGATTTTTGCTACGCATATATCCATGATATAGTAGCATTGTCAAAGTCTAAAGAACAACACCTTGACCATCTCCGGCAAGTTTTCAGGAGATTTGACCAGTATGGTGTGCTCATTAACCCAACTAAATGCGTGTTTGGAAAACCGGAAATTACATTCATTGGGTACACCATCTCCGAAACCGGAAGTAAACCACCCCTCGACCGCGTCGCTTCAATAAAAGAGGTAAACAAACGGACGATCATAAAGAACCTGGGACGATTCTTGGGAATGGTACATTTTTATCGTCGATTTATCCAGAACGCCGCAGAAATTTTGGCACCCCCTGCTGAACTCCTCAGAGGATCGAAAATGAAGGAAAAGTTGGTAATAGAATGGAACGTGACAACGAAACTAGCATTCGTTCGCGCAGAGAAGCCCTTTCTGACGCCGCTTTTTTGACCCATCCAGTACCAACTTCTCTAATGGTTGACGTTGTTACGAGAGGCATATTTCAACAATGGGTGGACAACACTTGGCAACCTTTAAGTATTTGTCAAAAAACTTAACGTTGGTTAGCAAAAATATAGCGACACAGTCAATTGTTAGCTGCATATTCGAATGTCAAGAAATTTCGCTATTTCGTAGAAACCCGACGTTTCACTTTGTATACAGACCACAAACTTCTGACGCTTGCATTTCAACAGAAACTCACAGAAGCTCACCCAGGCAATTTCGATACCTGGTTTTTATTAGCCAATTTACAACGGATATCCGTTCCGTCGCTGGGGTCGGTAATATACCTGCAGATACTTTATCACGACTTAATGATTCAGATATTACAGTTGCAGTCCCAGCAGGTTCCATCGACTACCAGATGTTGGAGAAATCTCAGGACACAGATGGCTAGCTGCAAACATTTATTCGTCCTGATTCTGTCATTACTCTTGAGAAGGTATTTTTCCTATAACGGAATGCCAATGTTTACTGCGATACATCAACCAGTTCTCTCCGTTCATTTATCATCAAGCCATTGCATACCACAGTATTCCAGGCTATGCACAACTTGTCGCATCCCGGGATTGAAGCCACCACAAATGTTATCTCTCCTTCATTGGAACAAAACACATATAAACTACAGCCTACCATCCCACAGAAATTGATTAGTGGAACGATTCCATCGCCAACTGAAATTAGCAATTGAATGCCACACTGATACCAGATGGGTTGAGTCTCTTCCTACCTCAATGCCACAACAGCTGAAATGGTTTATAGTGAAAACCTTCGTCTTCTTGGCAAATTTTTCACACCAAACGAAGAGGACAGTGTCGCAAATTTCGTCGTCGGATTACGAAAACATTTCCATACCGTGAGACCTACACCAGCACAACATCATGGCAAGTACAAAATCTTCATTTTCAAGGACCTAAAATCATGTTCGCATCTTTTTATTCAAAACGTCGTGGTGCGCAAACCGTTACAACCCCCGTACAATGGACAGTTTGGAGTGGCATTCCGTGGAAAAAACCTTCGTCGTCAACATCCATGGAAAGAACGCAACGGTATCCATCGACAGATTACAGCTAGCGTTCATTGTCATTGACAAGTTAGACCCCTCATCTGAGACACCTCCCTCAAGAACGACGCAACAAGCAACGCCATAAAAGTCCGCCTCAACTGATAATCCTCCAGGAACACAAACGCATCCGTAGCCTACAACTATCAAACATTTCTAAGAAAGCGAGGGTAAACTACCCCCGCACCACGCGGATCGACTTCTTTATATCTCCCAACGAAGATCCAACGGTAGCATTCCTCCGGTATACTTACTCGTCTTGGCAACTTGCGCAATTTGCATAGTGGTGATCGTTATTCTGTATTTCGATTAATTTGCCATTTATTGTACTTACGTATAATAAACTGTTCTTAAAACATTTACTTCTCATTAGTGTGGTTTAAACACCAAAAGTAAAATGACATTCCGATGTCCTTTCGTTTTAAGTTCATTTATTATGTTAAAGCCCCCCCCCCCCTACACATGATACTCTAGATGTGCTTCTGATATTCTCAAATGCATAGATCTACTACACTTAGTGAGTTTAGGGTTGAATCTAAGACTTAGATAATACTTTTTAAGAACAGACGTATATAAAAGATTTTCAGACACTTATAATGTACAATCGATCTCTATCATTTGTGCTGGAGGTGGAGTAATTACGAGTGACTCTGGACAGTAAACTAAATTGGAGGCCACATGTTGACAGAATAGTAAAAAATCCATATCGGATTTTTTTGCCGTTGCGTCGGGAGGGTGGGAAAAGCTGGGGCTAAGGCCTAGCATTTTACATTGGTTGTACACGGCCGTGATCAGACCCAAGGTTTACTACAGTCGGTGGTTTGGTGATAAAGTGTGCAGTGTAGCACAACTTCCCTCAAGCTATCAAAAATCCAAAGACTAGGTTGTGTCGGGATTACTGCTGAAATAAGGACAACAACAATGGCAGCGCTGGAGGTCCTGCTACGACTGGCAACTCTTTATATCTAGATAACGAGAGAGGCAATAGCGGTTCACCTTAGAATGGGGGATATAGGCTATTGTCAGTGTAAAAAGGAGATGGTAGGTCACTCTAAAATCGGCAAATTACCGGAAAAGGGGAATCCTAATTCTGCATCCTTTTTATCCCCAAAAAGGAACAGTGGGAGCTAAACGAGATAAAATTTCCAGGAAATTCACTGATTTGCTACATAGACAGCTTACAGGCTCTGTAATCTGCCTAGAGAAACATGATGTACACAAAAACTATGCAGTTAAAAAGCACACCACAATTTTCAGGCAGAAGTTTTCAGCATCCTGGCAGTAATTAGGACGAAGAAAGTGAGCTCTGGAGCGGAACGAGCCGTTTACATCTGCTCCGATAGCCGGGTGACCCTCAAAGCGTTCTGTGCTCCTAGAAAAACCTCTATGGGGGTCCTCGTAACAAGAAAGCAGATGAGCTTTTTAAATACGTAGCCTGGAAGCACGGTTTGGGAACAGACCTTTTTGAGGTAAAACAAGGCTACAAAAAACGTCATCCCTAAATAAGTGAGCACACTTGAAATTGAAGAATGAATGCAGCATAAATAGTGAATGTAGACAGGCGAAATCTGCATAACCAGTCCCGACAAATCTACGTCACTCTGACTTCTGTGAAAAAGTCGACGGACCCTGACAACCACCACGAACTTGGAAGACACCTAACTTTAAAAGATGTCGAGGACGACCTATTATGTGAGGCATGTGGAACAAAGGAGGAAACCGCGTTTCTCTTTCTAGATGATGTGGAATGCAAATGCGACCGAGGCACAGAACCTTCGGTGCTGGAATGTTTCACACTGAAACACCTTCCCATGGACTAAATTCATGACAAGGTTAGGAAGATTCAGTGACAAAGACAACAGAGTATGAGAGTACTGAAGATTAAGTGCCATAGGGACTTACTTGCTGGGCATCTCAGACCCCCTTCCCACCATCTACTACTACTTCTTAAGGTATAATTATAAATTTTTCTTATTAATCAATTAGTTGTTAATTTTGCTCTTGTTTCATTTTCCCTTCATTCAACGTGGTTTCATTAACTCTACTGACAAGAACATTGTAATTAAGTGCTAAAAATATGTCTGAATATACAAATTATATTGTATATAATAATCATAATGAAACAAAATCCCCATATTTGTTTCTAATCGAAAATAGATTTACAAAACAATTATATGTAGTAACTTTGGAAACGACTGTGTAAATAATAGATATACAACGTGTTCCCTATTAAATCGTTTACAAATTCTATCACACTTGTGACTAATTTCGTTTATTTCTCCAATTACTTAACATTTTTATTTTAGATGTTATGATTTGCGACATGTTGAGTGATAACGTTCTCCCATATAATTTTATCAATTATTATCTTCGACAGTTTTTTTCCATACAGTTTAGCAGTTATTACGGATTCTTGATATCTATTTATAAATTTGGGTGTTATTTGAATTCCATCTTTTGTTAACGCCTTCGAGTCAGCTCCATGTCAGATGATGATGATGATGATGATGATGATGACATTTTTTCAAGTTACACTGTAAATAAAAATGTGGTATACAAATACATCAAAAATACATTTCTTTTTTTTTCGTACTTATATAACATGTTCCAAATACAAAAAATATATATATCTACATTTCTACTGGCTCTTCTTCCCTCCGTTCTTTTTTTACTTTTATATCTATGCCGTCTTTTCTATTAATGCCATTTATGCACTTTTTTTGCTATTCATTTATTCCTCCTTACTTGTCATTTTCTTCTTCTCATAATAGGTGTTTTTTTAATTCTCAGTTTATAATACATTAACATCCATAATTTCAGAAAGTATGATTGTGTGCATTTACTAGATCCCATTTCAGTAAAATATAATTGCTAACTTAGAATTCTGTTACTCGTTTCAAGAACGAACGGTTTATTAAAACTTGACAAGAAGCTAATCAAAATGACCTATGGAAGAGGTTGTCTTCCGGGTAATGAATTTTGTGCGCGATAATTTTTGTTATGTGGACATTTCTAAACTTCGCATGTGCCTTAAAATATAATAAGTTGCATTGTAGGACGTAGGTGACCACAGAAACTATTGTCTGGTCAAATGTACACGCGACAAAATAAAAATATGTATGTAAGTAAAATGGGTACATAATTAAATCAAGAATTGTTCAGAAACAGAATAATTGCGGTGATAATCTACTAAGGCAAGGGAATCTCCAAAAACTTGTACTATGGACTCTGAAATGATTTCATGTAGCTGATACGAGCATAATTCTTGTAAACTGGTCAATTATAAATAATGAATTATCGGAAATAAAATTACAGCAATAGTAAATATAAGATAGAATATGCTCTTAGGCCTTGTTTACTTTAACAAACCGCTACTTATGCATCGCACAAGCATGCTTCATGATTGTTGAGCATTGGATATAAACAAAAAAGTTTATTTTGATTTTTCTCAATTCTTTGCGATGGCAGTTTCTCAAAGATTTAATTTTTTTACAACAGTATCCCGGTCAGTATTGTCATCAACTTCTTTAAATTTGTTAACCAGAACGTTATAAGCTTTATTTTTCAAGTTTCTGTCACTATAGTCTTTGCACTTGTCTGTCCATACGCATGGATAACTTTTGTAAATATCAGTTACTTCAGACAAGAATTCTTTCGAATATTGGCGTAAGACGTAGCAAAAACAGAGCGTGTGGACGGTCCTTTACACTCGGCCAATAAACATTAAATATCACACTTAAATAATGATATTACGATATATAATGACTTATCTATAAAAGTGGATTCCATAACACATTTTTTATTTAAAAACAAATTATGATTCCATAGTTTTTTACCAGAAGTATTCTGCATTCGCAAAATTAACATCTTACACAATTGTAAAGGAATAAAAGCAAAATAGAAAATACTTTCTTTAGCTACCGGTCTCAAAAAATGTTACTTTGGAAACTATTAACTTTTTATTTGAAAACGAAATATGCTACCTCTCGGTAGTTAAATTCAATAAAAATGAATTTGTTTGAGTGTATAACACTTTTAGCGTATTATACTCAAACTGAGTTTCATCTAGCAGTTCATAAAATATTGCCAAAAATTATCGGTATTTGAACTAGTATAATTTGCACATTTTAACCTATAGCCATTTTGCGTTCATGCAGGGTCTTTAAAAATTAGACCCATATCAGGAGATGGCCCCCCAGGGCAACTTTAAATACTTTAAACGCTTCCTTACGGAGTACACTTTAACCATACGACCTTCGTAATATTTCACTAAATCGTTTCGTCTCATACTAGCCGATATTAATTTATTATTTAAATTAATAGTATCCTCCTAGTACAGCAATCTGTTTGATAAATAGTTGTAGCCTGATAAATGTAGCAAATTAGTTTATATATAACGCACATGCGACTGTGCTTCTAACAAACATGTACAAGTAGTATAATTCGTAAACAGCGTTAGTTAGGCCGCCGTTTGCCCCATATTTTTGGTTTCTTCAGAAACAGTATTGCTTCCTTATTTAACCGAAATAGCTTGTGCGTGCTATCGATGACCAATTAGATGATCAGGATCCTTACATTCCTCATCACTCATATTTTGATTAGCCTCTTCTCATCATCAAAAGTCAAGCAGCATATAATAATTCACCGATTTATTAATAGAGGTTGGCCAAGCGAATATTGAACAGCTGTTAGCTTTTGTATAGGACGCTACCGGGTACATAATGTTTCCGTAGTCATGGAGCAACGAGTGGCTATCAATCTTTCTTGAAAATTAGAGAAAACTTTAACAAAAACTTAAAAAATGTGTGTGAAAACTGTATACAGTGACAACATTTTAAGTCATACTACGATTTAACGGTTTAAATGTTTCAAAGATGACCGTAAGGATGTTCAAGATGGGGCAGGAACCGAGCGTATGTCATTCCCCTGAAAAGCAGATTCGGTCGCAAGAGTTTTTGATATTGTGGCAAAAGATCGCCGGATGGTTCTTCGAATGATAGTAGATGAGCTGAACATCAATAAGGAGACGCTTCGACAAATTTTACATGAAGATTTGGAAAAAAGGCAAATTTGTGCAAACTTCGTCCCTCACAGTTTTACGGAGGAAGAGGAGGAGAAGGACGAAGAGGAGAAAGATGAAGAAGAAGAAGAAGAAAAAGAAAGAGAAGGCGCAGGATAAGGATAAGGATAAGGATAAAGATAAGGATGAGGATGAGGATGAGGATGAGGATGAGGATGAGGATGAGGATGAGGATGCGGATAAGGATA
>JABXWE010006476.1:0-34701 GCA_014611495.1 Limonius californicus | reverse complement strand
GATAACCGATAGGCAACCGAATCATCCTCTAAATAGGTACAAATCAGAGCGTTCCCCGGAACATAGTTTTGAGCGTGTTAGCCGCGCTTGTGGTGCGGAAGGAAAATTTGATACCATCGTTAAAATAATGAAATTAAAATAATGCACTGAATTACATGCGAATTTCTTTCTGTGTTTATCTTGGTGGTTGGGTGGGCACGTGCCCTTGTGCCCTTTAGTACAAGCCGCCACTGGTGGGATCAAAAAACAAACTTAAAGGCAGTCGCCTTTGGAACAGAACCCACATGTTTTTAAGGTAATAGAATGGATAAATACCTCCCATACGAGATTTGTCCTTTTTCTGACAATTTAATTGGCAAAGTTCTTAAGCAACAAATTCTCACAAACCACGACCTCCTGGATTAATGAGACGAAGTTACTTTATCCTGCTTGGGCATTTACTTGAAATCCCATAATGCTTCGTGATTTTGAGAAAACACCAATTTCCGCCACTTAGGGCTAGTTATTACCCAAGCCTAAGTTCACTGTTCTGACAGTTGAGATAATTGGCAAAGTTCTCAAATGTTCTAGTATTAAACAACACATATAGAAGAAGAAACCCCATTTATTTTATGAACATTAATGAAATGATAAACAATTAAAATTCTGTTTTGTATGTACATATAGTTCCATTACATCAGCATTTAAATAAAAACAAGTAGGTCCTAGTGTGAAGTATATACACTATTCAAAAATGAATAGGGATATTGTAATATAAAGCATATATGTTTGTATTTAGCGGCTAATGGACCATTATTATTCGTAATTAGAGCAAGCGGCAATGTTTGATGTTAAAAACAAAAAACAATCGAATTCAGTTGCACTTGTTTAACCGTATTAGAGTCAAGTCAAGTTTGTGTGTTTGATTGAATAATTTTTCCTGCCTTCTTAACATCTTTTTTATTCATTGTTTTTTTATTCGTGTGTTACATTTGTGTTCTTAGTAATAAACAACAATGCAGAGAAACCATTTAACAATAGAACAACGAAATTTAGCCGTTGCTATGTACCAAAGAGCAGATCACCAGGTCGACATTGCTAGTATATTACGAACCACGCAGAATTTCACGTGCCCTTTCGCACCTTAGAGAAACAGATATAGTCGGGTGTCGTCTTATTTGACGGGTGGCCCTTCGTAGTACGAACCGCCACAACACTTGTATAGTTATATTGCTCTCTTTCTAGCTCCTTAGTTCGTATAGGCTATTAGAGCCAGCGCAAGTCTTGCAGATAGCCGCTCTAAAGTTTATGAAATGCACTGCGGTGACTTGTGAAACGAAAAGAGATGTGTTCAGTGGTTCCAAAACAGGTGATTTCTAATTTAACAACATACAGAAGATCTTAACAATCTTGGTGGCATCGTGAAAAAGATGATCCAAACCTCTCTATTCCACGTCGTTCTCAAGAACTTGGCCTTTTTCAGACGACTACGAGGTGAATTTTGCATCAAGATCTTCATTTCAGGGCTTCTAAAGTTCAAATCACTCAAGAACTGAAGCTAAATGGTCATCATTTGCGGCGCACTTTCGCGAACTGGGCTCTTGCGCAACTGGAAGTCGATCCACATTTTGCAAAAAAGACAATATTTTCCGATGAAGCCCATTTCTGCCTTAATGGTTTTGTAAACAAGCATAACTGTAGGATTTGGGCTGATGAAAATCCTCAAGTGATTCACGAATCGCTTCTTTATTCTGAGAAGGTCACGGTTTGGTGCGGTTTTTGGGTTCAATGCGTGATCGGACATTATTTTTTTGATGACGATGATGGAAATCGTGTTACTGTTAATGGTGAACGGTACAGGAATAAGCTAACGGAATATCTTTGGCCTGAACTGAGAAATGTTGACATAAACAATGTTTTCTTTTAACAAGATGGAGAGACGTGTCGCACGTCTCTGACACAATTAATTTATTGCAACAACAGTTTCCTGGACGCGTTATTTCAAGGAATGCTAATGTCAACTGGCCGCCAAGAAGATGATTCATTGTTTATTTAACATTGACGCCTCTATGTCTGTGTGTATTCACGATTTTTCAAAAAATAGGAACTAGAGAACGAGCCTCCTCGAATACAGTTTAGGGCCCTAAAAAATTACTTGCCCTAGGCCGCTTTGTAGAGAATGCCAGCCCTGGGAAAACTATAATGTGTTACGCTACTGATCAGCTGTTAATTCCACACTGATTAATCTATAGACATGTACGATCATTTACATACTGTCCATCGAAGATTTTTCAGTTTGTATTTTATTATTATAAACTTTTAAAATCTCCCATATTTTTATTGAGTAGATATGTCGATGAAATCTTGTTGTTACGTTATGTAAGGTATGCGTATATGATATTCTCGGGGATAAATAGAGTTTCGAAAGGAAAAACAAGTTTTATGTTGTTTGATGTTTCTACACAAATATAATATATTCCATTGCTTTCACTTGTAGCGTTTACTTTAAATATTTATTTGCAAGTGATATGCTGTAGTATTTACATGCCTTCAATTCTTTCTAAACAGACATTGTGCGTCACTATAATCGTAGTTATCATACGCACATGATTCACATAAACCATAATATACTTTGATTACAGGGTGAACTTGTATCATTTATCTGATATGCCTATTCTAACTGTCTTACTTATAATTCAAATAATAGATAATGTAATACTATTGGGTGAATCTTTTTTGCAAACTATAAAATGGCTTAATCTATGCAAGCTGTAGCAACGACACTAGTTTAAAAAGCAAGTATACGTTCGCCGTTTCACCATTTTCTCAAAAAAAAAAACTATTCTAATGCTAAAATTGAATCCACAAACTAACATTTTTCATACATTTCTGTAATGCCACCAAACGTAAATTTGGATTTGAGAAATATCAAATAGTAGCTTGTTATCTTATATATAGTAGGTAAACGATATTTTGAGGGATAGACTTTCCGGAAACCCACATTCCGTACTACTCCTATATAAATTCAAAATGTTTAACATTAAGAAATAGTTAGGTATTCTCTGACATGTGCATTTGCAACCTACGTGCGTCTGTACTTTACTATTGTAAAAAAATATAGATATATAAAGTCTTCAATAACTGAGTTATTAATTATCTTCTCTTACACGTTAGATCTATTATTTTATTAATTTAAATTAGTAAAATTTTAGGTGATTAATATATAGGGTGTCCCGCAATAGGATGTACATAGCTTCAGTACGTGTTCCTGGCCTCTTTTTAAGTCGAATACTTCTAATTAACATATGGCCTAAAATTAATCGCTACAAAGTTATTGCACTTTTTCATTCAAAAAATAACACTAAAGAATCAAATCTTTATTGATAAAGGATATCAATTAACGGTTCACAAAATAAAATGCTATAGTTATGTGACAGTTCCTATCTCAAGTTTTCAAATTGACTTCCTCGATTAGCTATGCACGTGCCCTTTATGAAATCATGGTGACAGACCTCATAATAGAGTCGGGATCGTATTTGATGATATTGGAAGCATCAATTATTAGATCCAGCAACTCATCTCTAGTGTTTGACTTTACCGCACACACCAAGGACTTCATACGGCCCCAAAGATAGTAATCTAACGACGTTAGATCCGGTGACCTGGGTGGATAAATAACAGGACCCTGGCGTCCGCGTCCTATCGAACGCTTTTCAAAGTTTTCGTTTAGAAATGCAGTTACCGGCTTGCCAAAATGTAGAGGCGCTCGATCTTCCTGTATCCACATATCAGCTCTGATATTTAGAGGTACATCTTCTAACAACACTGGTAGTTCGTCTTGCAGAAAGCGGAGGTAATGTGTTGCCTTCAAACGACCTTCAAATACATACATATGGCCCACTCATTTTGTTCCTGACGATACCACACCAGACATTAATAGAAAAATAATGCTGGAAATGTGATTTTCTAGTGCCCAAACTGCAGCACGTGCATTTTCGTCGCAAAACCCGTAAATGTAACGTATGTATATCGGCATATTCTACGTTAGAAAACGTTGCCATACTTATTTTATGACAGATAATAAACACAACACTTAGTTACATTTGTTTTCAAAGCCCTCTAATGCATCTATTGTTTATGATTGATTTGAGCGTAGCAGTAACATCCAAATATGAATAACTTTGTAATTATTAATTTTAGGCCATATGTTTATTGGAAGTTTTCGACTTATAAAGAGGCCAGGAACACGTACTGAAGCTATGTACATTGTACATCCTACTGCGGGACTCCATGTATACCTACAAGTATGTTAACAGACATAAACAGCTAATAGCATTCACTTTCGGTACCGCAGCAAAACAGTTTGAAGTTATGTTTTAAAATAGAATAATAAAATATATTTTCATAGATTACAAAATTAACTCCTGCGGGGATTTCAGTGGGGTTTGACAAAGACTCCGCAGCTCCTAAAATCGGGGGATGGTAGTTTCTAAGCGCACCCTATCTCCTATTAGTTACTGATTTATAAGAGAATATAATTATGTTAACGCCCATAGGTGCATACCTAAAACGAAAATACCCAAAACATTTTATTTACGACGAGTTAGTACGAAAATATCCCTTTTTCCAAATGGCCTAATACATATTTTGAAAACTAAAATACATGTGCATACTGTTTAATCATTGATTTCTACATACAGGATGAATTTCAACTGATATTTTTTTTACATACAATCTTTATAAAAGTTTTGTGAGAGTAAAATATACCGCTTTGCTTCGCTGAAATATCGGGTCTAAAATAAACTAACCGGGTTTGTATTTTTAGCTAACATCCGCGTTTCTGTAAAGATGCCGGAAACAGCTACCGAGTTTACCACTCATGAGGATGAAGACTAGAGTAAATTTAAGGTAATTTCAAATTATTACTATATTCATGCTTACTGTCGTGTCATTCTTGATCTATAATTAAATTGGAATTGTCCGGTTAGAACTAGAATCTCTTAGAATAAACCCTTCGACTAACTGCAGTAAAGTAACAACACGGATTTACCTAGGAATGATAAAGTTTTACCAACGTCCTGTAAGTTTTCTGTGATTATAAAAAAATTCTAAAATTTCCTATACACATTGTTACATAATTCCGTATTATGTACAACTTTAAAACGATGAAGTTAATTTTTAGACAAGACAAAGAAATTTGGTAGAGTAATGCTTACTAATATGAAGGGTATAAACGCAATATCTAAAGTTGGTTGTCTTATATGGAAATTATATGTATATAAGATGATTGATTGGTTTTCAAAGGGCGAGGTTTAGATTATGGTTTTTCAGGTGATCCTCCCTCAGGCAATATTGGCCCATTGTACTTCTCTCAAACAGAAAGGTTAACTTTCATATTTTTTGCTATCAGAAAACTTTCACCTACCGCAGCCGGGATTAAACCCCCAAAAGCAAATGTGCTAACCACTTGAACTTGATTATCGAAGCTAATATTTATCGATAGATAACGAATATTTATTTTTAGTTTTCTCTTAGCCAAGGACTAAAACCGCCGTAAAACCGTTATTGATCAGTGGTTGGAACTATCGCGGTAGATTTTGAGTATCAAATATCGTATCGCGATACTCTACAAAAATAGTATCGGGTATCACTATCGAGGTACTTTCTTTTTAATTATCGAGCATCGCAGATACGTAAACTTTAGCGATACTATTTTGCTGGAACGTTCTAGATAATCAAATTGAATAAGTAATTCCAGTTCCTGATGCTGTAAACATTTTTAGGTACTAGGAAGGAATGTAAATATTGGGTAAAACATAAAATCCTGGGGCTGTTTGTTAAGCTGCTTATCCTTTCCAGATGGAGAGGATGAATAATAACAATACTCAATATAGATACTTTCATCTAGGATTACTGCCCTCGAATTAGGTCTTTATGTTAGAGAACCCAACTCTTAAATCATCTATCTTTGTATTATATTGGTCTTACGATAAGAACAGAAATGTAAGCTTACCAGCGACGTATCGTGTGCTTCGCACGTACGACCAACATTAACGTATTTTACAAGTACCTAACTGCAATGCGATGAAAAGAGACGACATTATTTCGTATCGTTCGTCAACCGTATGGATACACACAGTGGTAGGGATTCTCAAAATGTTATTGATGTTTTATAATTTATATAATAATAATCGTAAAATAACGTGCGTTGCATAAATATTTTAAATAAATTATCAGGTCACATTAAGCATAGTATTTTCCTAACAGTAACTGGAATATAACTAGCTGTCATGTAAAAGTTACCTACTACAAATTATAATATATTGTCTTGGATTTCGTTATTATAGAATTAAAATTATCAATAGTAGATCAACGCATAAATAGACAAAGGAGACTTAAAATTATGAAATAATGATTTTTGAAACTGTTGTAAGACCGCTGCCTAACTAGTAGGTAATTCTTAGTTCAGGTACTCATTTGGTTGACCGCACTAATCCCAGAACAGCAATCCTAGTTGAAAATGTCTATACTTTATCTTACTGCCTTCTTAAAATATTTTAATCTTCTACAAGTGTGGTTTGAGTATGCAGTTATACTCCGGCCGACCCCAAAGCTCGAATTTCACGTTAATTTTGTCATTCCTCATTGGATCTGTGGATACGTCATCCTCAAATAAGAATTTCGAAATGCAATTACTTTTAGAAGCAAATTAAGTTTATCTGAAATTTTCTTTTTTTATAGGTCTATTTAATAATATCATTAACTATTAAGTATTCGTTTAAAAGTACCTAATTAAAGCATATATTTTTATTTTTTAAGCTCCCTTCCCAACGACAAGGTCTTACACCTAAAGGTAGAAAAGCCTAGGACTAAGTAAAGTAAAGTAAGTCCCCAACGGTAAAGTATCGCTAACGATACTTTTTTAAATACCGAGTATCGGAAACGCGATATTTAAAAAAAAGTATCGAGTTTCGGTATCGCGATACTTTTTTGGTAAAATATCGGTATCATTAAGGCGATACTTTAAAATAGTATTGTTCCAGTAGCTATCCTTGACACAGGCAATAGAGCAGTTCGAAATACAGCACTGTCAAGGTAATATTTGAAACAGTTTTCAATTTTCGCATATAGCTGTCATGGAATCTAAGGTGTCTTCTTAGACACAACTTAGTTTTTAGCTTCTCTAATGTTCAAATAATTCTTCTTCTCCACTGACTAAAGCATTTCGTAATAGAAATCTAACGTGTGCCCCGACCCGTACAAAGTTTAAATGCTTCTGCGGCAATTTGCGGTTCTAAATTCTTTCAGGGTTTATAAGACCTTGGATAGAATACGATTTCATTAGAGACACACGACTGTAAATATTACACTACTTAGAAAATGTTACTCTAATACTATAATCTCAAGTTTGTTTTTTAACTAAGAGGAGCGTTTCAAATTGTTCGCGCTAAAACCCACATTTCTGATTGACTAAAGACTTGGCTGGTTTTACACTATGCATATATTTTGACAATTGTCATCGTTGGCATATTAGCTATTCAAGGCGCTTGCGCGTTTGTTCAGTTATAAATTTTGGGTTCTTAAAAGTTTTCGGTGTAATTCCCAAAGCAAATAAGTGGACGCGACTGCCTCCCTGGACTTTCCCATACTGGAAACTGTTCATATCATCTTTATTCAACAGTAGAGTTATTTTCCTCAAAACGGTTGTTCAAGTGCTATCCTGAAACCTTGCCTCGTAACGAACAGACTTACAAGGTTTGTAAGAAGTCCCGCCAAATATCTGCGGTGCCCCTTAATTTCCTTTTAATATGCAACCAGGCATACTTCATTCTCTACTATATACGTCGCGCGGTCTAACTAGTACCGATCGCTGTTAATACCGAGGTAAAATTCCCTGGAAATTATATTTTGTAGGGCATAAAAAATCGATTTTTTTATTTTCGCGGAAAAAGATTCTTTGACGCAAACAAATAACAACCGTTAGAATAAAAAAAATATTTTTCTAAAAAAGAGGGGGGAGGGGGCCGGTGCGCTTACATATATCCACGAGTGTAATATTTCTTTGCATATTCATCTGCTCCATTACGTACTGAGCGATTCAGTGAAAACTCCAGCTTCCTATCTTTTTTCGTTTATTAATTAAAGGAGTTTGAAGTTTCAAACTTCCAAGCTTCGTAGAGGGCGCCACAGGAAAATTACGGAGTTCTTCAAAAAACATATCGAAAGCCCCTTGCGGGGTCTGTCGACATATGAAGTTTAAAAAAATTCCTTGGAGCAGTTTTTGAGAAATAATTTTTTGAAAATTTCCAAAATTTTGAAAATTCGTAATTTAGGCCCCTTATAATTTTTCAAAAAACTTTTTATATCACCTCATTTTACCCTTCATATACTATTCAGAAATAAAAATCATTTGAATCGATTCATCCGTTTTCGAGTAATTGGGCGTTAAACTCAAAATTTTCAAAAAATCATAGCGCCCTTCAGTTTAAAGCTAGCGAGTTCGGCAAAAAACTAACAGATTTGTCTTATGACCCTCTATCGTTATCCGCGATAAAAGTTTCAAAATTGTAATCACGAAAAAAGTGATACCAAAAAAACATGCGTAACTTCCGCTTCCGGTTTCGGATTGTTTTGAAAAGCTTATGTTTTCAATGTATTTTCGATACACCCCCGCATTCCAAAGCGCATCAAAATCGGAGCAATACTTTCGGCTGTAGGAGCGTCACATACATACGTACGTACGTACATACGTACGTACGTACGTACATACGTACATACCCACCCACAGACAGACATTTTTTAAAAACCACTCTTTTGGGTTCCTAGAGACCCAAAACGGATATTTCCGTTAAAATCTCGATTTCGAAAATTTTCATGAATTCAATACTTACCCTATACCTATAAGGTATGGGAAAGTAAAAACATCGATTACATGTCAAGTGTTTATTGTAGTATGACATGTGTCGTTATCTTTCATAGCGTTACAGTAATATTACAAAACTGATTTTCATTGCGAAGTAATGACAATATTAACGCCATAACTTTTCATTCTGAACAACTTTTGCTATTGCTGTTTCAATTGCAATACTGACCAATACTGGATTTTATCAAAATAGGCCGATCATTCTGAATGTATGATTGTAGTTTCAATTGCAGATTTGTTTCTTTAAAGTCAAGCTGACACAAAGTTGACACAAAACGAAGTTGAAAATGAAGTTGACACAAATGGAAACTGACCAATACTGAATTTTATCAAAGTAGGCCGATCATTCTGCATAACGCCATAACTTTGGCGTACTGTGAACGAAAAAGGTAGTTTACCTAGAACTAAAATAGTGTTTGCTCAACTGTAAAGGCCTACTTGACTTAAAAAAATCGAAAGTAAACTAAAAATAAGTTTCACACCAAGCAGGGCGGAATCCCAAAATATGAAATTCCAATTCGAAAATTTTTGGTCAATCATACCTATTGTAAACTCAATCCGGGGACATACTGTATATTGCATAAATACATTTTCAGATACTTAAGTACAATAAAATGAAGAAAAATACTAATATATCAGTTGAGAAGCTTCTGGACACATTAGAAGAACTTCTGAATGAAAAAATGTGGAAAAGAATTACAAACATTGAGAGGCCAACCTTGGACACTTACCAGGATAAAACAGTAATAAAAGCCCACAGAGAGGCTGAGAAGGCAAACAGAATAATTGAAGAAGCTGGAATGGGAGAATTTAAGGTAAAATCTAGTATAGGTGAGAATTTTTATACTGTAGCATATAATGAAGTATGTGGTAAAGATTGTCGTACTATGTTATGCAAGATATGTAAGGTTTGTAGACATATGTATATTTGCGAATGTCAGAATTATGCTGTTAGGTCTGTTTTGTGCAAGCATATACATATGGTAGTGATGTATGAGAGGGAGGGAAGCGAGTTTGTTTTAAGGAACCGAGAAGATGATTCCGAAGAGGAACTACATATAGTGGAAGACTCCAAGGTTAAAACAAAACAAAAGGAAGAAATATCTGAATTTCTAATCGCATGTGGTACAACATTTAACAGTGAAGAAAAAATTATGGATGAAGAAACACACAGGCGAATTAGATTAGAAGCAATGGTTAATTTTTTACAGAATACTGATTATAAAATATTTGATAGAGGGGCGACGGTGATCGAAACACCGATGAATAGTATAGCTCACAGAAATAAATCAGCACCCAAGAGGAAGATTGAAAAACAGACGTATTTTCCGCAAAACAGTAAAGTGGTAAAAATAGTTAATAATTAAAGTACTTAGTATATTTATAGGATATAGTGTATTTATTTATTCCTTATTGGTTGAATTGATATCCATAATATGTGTATGTAATATGTAACACTTAACTTGTTAGATTTGAAAATTGTTTGATACTTTTAGATAAAGTGTGTTTATTCGCAAATTGTATTGAACAGTTTTATTCAAATGTATGTATTAAATATACTTAAAGTGGCTACAGATACTAGGTAGAATTATCATCATTGGTTGTAATTTCATATGTACATTAAGACATCTCCCATAAGTTTCTTCTTGGTTCTTCTTATGAGCAGTAATCGAACCATGTAGTCTTATTATAAGAAATAAACGTTCTAAAATATAAGTATTTGTTTTGTTTTTCAGTACACGTAATACGAATAACTCGCATTAGACTGATATCTTAAATGCCTATAGCTACCCAGCGAAACGAGGACTGCAATCGTTAGAATTCGACAAAAAAGCTTTACACGTGTTATACACTGTTTTTACTTTCGCATACCTTATAGGTATAGGGTAAGTATTGAATTCATGAAAATTTTCGAAATCGAGATTTTAACGGAAATATCCGTTTTGGGTCTCCAGGAACCCAAAAAAGTGGTTTTTAAAAAATGTCTGTCTGTGGGTGGGTATGTACGTATGTACGTACGTACGTACGTACGTATGTGACGCTCCTACAGCCGAAAGTATTGCTCCGATTTTGATGCGCTTTGGAATGCGGGGGTGTATCGAAAATTCATCGAAAAAATAAGCTTTTCAAAAAAATCCGAAACCGGAAGCGGAAGTTACGCATGTTTTTTTGGTATCACTTTTTTCATGATTACAATTTTGAAACTTTTATCGCGGATAGCGATAGAGGGTCATAAGACAAATCTGTTAGTTTTTTGCCGAACTCGCTAGCTTTAAACTGAAGGGCGCTATGATTTTTTGAAAATTTTGAGTTTAACGCCCAATTACTCGAAAACGGATGAATCGATTCAAACGATTTTTATTTTCTGAATAGTATATGAAGGGTAAAATGAGGTGATATAAAAAGTTTTTTGAAAAATTATAAGGGGCCTAAATTACGAATTTTCAAAATTTTGGAAATTTTCAAAAAATTATTTCTCAAAAACTGCTATAAGGAATTTTTTTAAACTTCATATGTCGACAGACCTCGCAAGGGGCTATCGATATGTTTTTTGAAGAACTCCGTGATTTTCCTGTGGCGCCCTCTACGAAGCTTGGAAGTTTGAAACTTCAAACTCCTTTAATTAATAAACGAAAAAAGATAAGAAGCTGGGGTTTTCACTGAATCGCTCAGTACGTAATGGAGCATATGAATATGCAAAGAAATATTACACTCGTGGATATATGTAAGCGCACCGGCCCCCTTCCCCCTCTTTTTTAGAAAAATATTTTTTTTATTCTAGCGGTTGTTATTTGTTTGCGTCAAAGAATCTTTTTCCGCGAAAATAAAAAAATCGATTTTTTATGCCCTACAAAATATAATTTCCAGGGACTTTTTACCTCGGTAGCAATAGCGATCGGTACTAGTTAGACCGCGCGACGGCCTAGCGGTACGGACAGCCCCGCGCACTTTGGTTCAGAACCATTGCCATACTGTCGCGCTACATTCATTTCTTTAACCGGTATTACAACAAGTTATAAATTATTTATCAAAATTTTGTATTTAATACTTAATTTTCGAAATCGAGATTTTAACGGAAATATCCGTTTTGGGCCTCTAGGAATCCAAAAAAGTGGTTTTTAAAAAATGTCTGTCTGTTATAAAATCACAGCAAACTCAATTTGCAGTCACAATATCACGTATATAGTAGAGAATGAAGTATGCCTGGTTGCATATTAAAAGGAAATTAAGGGGCACCGCAGATATTTGGCGGGGCTTCTTACAAGCCTTGTAAGTCTATTCGTTACGAGGCAAGGTTTTAGGATAGCGCTTGAACAACCGTTTTGAGGAAAATAACTCTACTGTTGAATGAAGATGATATGAACAGTTTCCAGTATGGGAAAGTCCAGGGAGGCAGTCGCGTCCACTTATCTTATTTCTTATGACATTCACTTTTTTCTTCCATGTTCCAGTTTCAACACTGTAATTGTTGATCGTGTTTTGGTGCTTATAGGCCTGACATTTACAATTACAGCTTTCACCTCTTAATTTTTTTGAAGACATTCTTTTCACTTTATTATTAAAAAAAGAAAGAAACATATGGTTTTTCTTTTTTTTGTGGTATTTATTTCAAGTGAAAATAATTTTCTTATTTGATTGTGTACAGGTACAGCAACAAAAGACCATCGTTCAAGCCCTTCCAGCTCCACACCACAGTTCAGTAAAACACAAATTAAGGCTCTCCAAGAAGCGATGTATCATAGTGCTGAAAATAACCATCTTGATATCACAGTGGAAATACGGAGCCTTGGAGTTCCTTGGACACTGCATTGTTGGATGCACTCATTAGGTGCTGCCCACGAAGCCCGATTGGATTGTGTAATAGATCAGCTTCTGCAAGATTTCCTCCAAGTTTGTCCAGATGATTACAGTTCTCAGTTTGTTCAGGAGTGCTTGCCCTTACTTTTTAACATATTCCGATATAGCAAGGTTTGTTACATAGATCAATTAGTCAAATTTCGCATCAGTATATTTAGATCTGCTTTGTTAGACCCACATTTAATTATGGATAGTGTGGTTCAGTTCAGGAATAGGGCTCATACCAAACAATAACAAGTAGTGGTAAAAATTGGAGCCTTCCTAGAATTGGTGAAAGTTATGCTCATATGAGCATTCTGTCATTTTTTGCATCTTAAAAACTGAAAAATTATACAAATGTTAAAATAGGATCTACCATTAAAAATACAGTAAAAAAAAACCCCATTATAATGCAAAAAACCCAAAAATATACAGGGAGTTTTATTACAAGAAGCTGTTTGAATGCAATATTATTTTTTTAAATTTCTACGCAACTTGGATATTTTTTGACACTATTAGAGGGTGAAGCGTAGTCTACGAGTTCGGCTAGTTTTGTGTATAATTCTTTACATTTTAATTGCAATCTAAAATATGTTACCTTACATAATAGAAATCCAGTGGTTTACTATTTTTGTTGTAGAAAGAGGGCACCACGTTATTGTTAGCCGATATTTTTTCCACTTGTTTCGGCTGGGAACCAATCAAGCCGATCCGGGACTGTGTATTAACAGGAGTATCAGGGTCACGAATTGATCCAAAGTATGTTAACAATCCTGAACTTAGTGATGTTACCTTCCGGGTAGAAGGTCGGTTATTCTACGCACATAAAATAGTTCTTGTCACTGCAAGTCCTCGACTTCGAGCTATGCTCAGTTCAAAACTTTGTGAAGGAGGTACTCCGACGGTTCAGATTAATGATATAAGGTATCATATTTTTCAGGTAGGTGTTAATTCTGCACATTATATAAGTGAAAATGATAACTTTGTCAAATCTTAGATTGTCATGCAGTTTCTCTATCAAGGAGGCTGTAAAGATTTAGAGCCGGCACCGGAAGATATTTTAGAACTTATGGCAGCTGCAAATTTTTTCCAATTGGATGGTTTACTGCGATATTGTGAAGGGCGTTGTTCAGCGATGTTAGCTTTGGATAATGTTGTATCTATGTATATACACGCTAAGGTGTACAATGCAGTGCAATTATTAGAATACTGTCAGAGTTTTTTGTTGCAAAATATGGTAGCTTTGCTAACATATGATGATTCTGTGAAAAGATTATTATTCGCCAAGAAGTTACCCAATCATGATGTTCTAGGTGGGCTACTTAATACACTGCAGAATCGAATCAAGTTGCGAAGGTCACAGAGTAGTACTTGTAAGCTTGCTCAAAATGGTCAAAAAACTGCTAGTAATAAGTAGATGTATCCTTAATTGCATCCTACACAACTATTTTTTAAATTACATACATATTTATTTCTTGTATTTTATTATCATTATTCAGTATTTTAAACTTAGTTGCCTTTTAAATTTGTTTTAGGTATTAGTTAAGGTTTATGTTGCATTTTTTTGATTAATATTTATGCATTATTATTTATGTTTTTTTCTCTATTAAGAGTTCTATTTGCTCGTGCTGTAGACATTTATTTTTTTAATATATTATTCTCTTTATTTAAATAAAATTTGTTTGTCTGTTGATAAAATATGTACAAGTTATATTTATTTTGATTTTTTTTGTTCAGTTACATTACTGAGGCAATTACATCATCTAATTCAAACAGCTTAAGTAACTATCACTCTCTTTGCGACCGACCCTGTGCGTATGCACTATACGCCCTGGGAGTAGACCGCTCGGGATAGTCCGTTACTCCACCCCTCTGTCCCCGAAAGGGGTTTTGGGGCTCAAGCTACCTTAAGTGATAGCAGGGGTGACATATGTTAGCATATAATGCCCAAGACCGTCTGTGTGCCTCTTCGTGGCGATGCTTGTAACTTGGATGACTATCCAAGGCCAAACACAGCATATCGAACCCCCGTTTCCTGTGCCCCCCGGGAAACCTGTTAAAGCAGGGGGCAGCTAATCTCCCAAAGGTGGCAGCCCCCCCACGTCTCTGCCGACCGATCCAAGAATGGGAGTTCGGCACTTATATGACATAATAACATATGAAAACAATAAACTGTTTTGCAGAGCATATGTAAAAACGGTGTGTATCAACTATCCTTTGATAAATAATACATATTTCATTTGTCATTTTATATTACAGATTGCCTGTACCAAAAAGTACAATATAATTCAATACACGCAAACAAATTTTCACAAAGAACAATTTAAAAAATTCCGATCCCGTGAAAATAAACAGCAAACAATTATTGAATCGCTGACTACTTCTTCTAAACAAGAAGAACAAATCATGTTTATGTTGGCTATGAATTTCTGCAAACATTCCTTTAAGAAAATTGGACAACGAGCTGTTTAAAAACTTTTTGAAAAAATATTGTGGTAGGCAAATTCCATCAGAATCTACTTTGCGTAAATGTTATTGGGACTCTGTATATTACCAAGTGAGGGGCGAAATAAAAAATACAGTAGGCATTAATTTTATTTGGTTTAGCGTGGGCGAGATTACAGACGTTTGTGGGAGGTATATTTCCAATCTGATGATTGGAATTCTTAATGAAGATATACAAACGAGAGCCTTCTTGATTTCTTCCAAAGAGCTAGAAAAAACAAACAGCAACAGCATTGCAAGATTTGTCCATGCGAGTTTAACAAATTTCTTCCTACCTAATTCAGTTCCTAACGAAAAGATATTGTTAATGTTAACAGATGCTGCAGCATATATGATAAAGGCAGGGACTAAAGTGTTTTGTTCTAATTTAATTCACAGCACATATATAGCGCATGGTTTAAATCGCTTTGCTGAAACTATTCGCATGCAATTTCCGCTGGTTAATGGGTTAATTAAACATGGTAAAAAGATAATTGTAAAAGCTCCTTTAAGGGTTCAATCATTTAAAGATAGATTTAGAGGGACTCCTTTGCCACCGCAACCAATAATAACGAGGTGGGGTACCTGGTTAGAAGCTGCAATATATTACGCGGATTTTTTTAATCGTTTCAAGGAATTTGTGATTGATTTGCCAGATGCAGCTTCTAATTCCATCAAAAAATGCCAAGCACAAAATAATGCAGTGCAACAAAACTTGGCATTTTTAAAAACCAATTATGGATTCATAAGCCAATCAATTAAAAAGTTGGAAGAAAAGGGTCTGCTTTTAACAAAATCAATAGAAATAGTTCAAAATTTTCGCGCAGGGTCATCTAATATTAAAGGAAAAGTAGCACAAACCATAAATAATAAAGTTGATGCAGTTTTAGAAAAAAATGAAGGATGCCAAGTTTTAGAAAAGGTATGAAACGTTCTTCTAGGGGAAGTGGAGGACAGTTTGAATGTTAGTGCACCTTTGCTATCGAAGTTTAAATATGCGCCAATCACTAGTGTGGATGTTGAATGAAGATTTTCTCGCTTTAAAAATATATTAAGCGACAGAAGAAGAAGTTGTACGGTTGACAATTTAGATAAACATTTAATTATTAGTTGTTACTATAGCGAACATTAACATTATTAATATTGCTTTGAAAATAATTCTCTTCTTTTCATTACTTAACATTTTAGTTAGTACTTTTATAAATAATCAATTAATAATTAATTACAATTAGTACTATTAAATTTTGTATTAGAAAACAACGTGTTTAATTTTTTTTTAATAAAAAGGTTTTTTTGTATGCTTAGAAAAAGGTTTTGATGCTTATTTCTTCAGATTTTTAAGCGCTTATTTCGAATTTTTTTTATACTTAAAAATCCGCACTTTACTTATAACTTGAGATAGGCAAATGTATATTTGCATATCTTTTCCTATTGAGCATAACTTCTTAATTTTTCGTGTATACACGTTTTTTAATGTTTAGATAAAATTAGCGTTATAGTAAATTGTATATACACTATTCACGATTGATTTGCCATCCAGCAGGCTGTGTATTTTTTTCCTTAAGTTGCATTTCTGAAATACTTGATTGATTTCTAGCAATGTCAAAATGAAATTGCCCTGTTGCCAGCTCTAGAGTCCCCTACTTTTCTAAAATAATCTAGTAAGTTTAGAATTAATAAAACACATAATATATTATACCTACTTAATTGTCACGTCGTTGCATCCAAAATTAAATTTTTGAGATAATTTCCCTCATTTTCTATTAACCAATAATAAGTCTCTATTTTGAATTTATCCACCAATTAGGCTGGTATTATACTGGTAATACCCCTAGGGAAATTACCGGTATAATCAACTCGTATTGGTTCAAATTTCGAAATCGAAGACATTCAATTGGTTGACAATGACATAAGTAAAAATGTCAGATGTCAAATTTATTTTATTCGCGAAATTCTCTGAACAAATACCCCTCGTTCAGGCATATATCCTTAAAATTTTTCCTTGCTGCCTTGCACGCGTGTTTGTTGCCCCTAAAAACTGCCGGCGCGCTACGCGCTTGGGCAGTTTTTGTTGCAACAAACACTTGTGCGACAGCGCGGAAAAATTTTCAGTAATACTTATGCCTGACACTTGGGATATTGTATATGACAATTTCTCCAATATCAAAATTCTAGTGAAAATGTGACATTCGTGTACATAAACAAAACGTGGATCTACCAAAATGGATCCGCGAGTCGTCAATGGGTACACGAAAACGATCTTAAAAGTAACCGAGCCAAAATTAAAAGTGAGGGGAAGAGGTTCACGATTTTGAATGCGGGATGTAATATAGACTTTTTGGAAGGGTGCGACATGTTACTAGACTCAAAGAACAACGACAGGGACTATCATAAAACTATGAATGGGGAAATTTTTCAAAATTAGTTGGCTAATCAGCTGATTCCTGCTTTGGACAAGTTGCAAGGAAAATTTGTCGTGGTTATGGACAACGCACCGTATCATTCAGTGCAGTTTGACAAGCCGTCCACATTTTCTTGCAAAAAAGGTGTATTGCAGGAATGGTTGATTAACCACCACAATGTCGAAATTCAGGGCAAATACTAAGAAAAAACTTTGGGAGTTAATTAAACCGAAACGAAATTTTGAAAAAGCGCAACAATGAAGTTCTTCGATTGCCTCCATACCATTGTCAATACAACCCAATTGAAATGGCGTGGGGTTTTGTAAGACCTATTACAATAAGCACATAAACTCGCAGCCAAAATCGAAAGACAAGGTTGCAAATTTATGGCGTGAGGCTCTTTCAAAATGTACCCCCGACATGTGGCAATATTTCTGTGAGCATTGTGAAAAACTTATTTCAGAAGACTGGACAAAACATTTGAGAAATCTATCGTTTGAAAATATTCCTCCTTTCATTATTTCAATTGGGGAATCTGATTCAGAATCGGAGGGTGCCGATGATTCAGATACTTCTAGTGATAACATGAAGCTGGAATAGGGTAGGGGATATTCTTTTGGCATCTAAATTGTGAATGAGTGTTTTACAGTTTTTATCACGCCCGAGAAAAACACTGACCTCAGTGGAGTGGAATACGAACTTGGGTCTCTTAGCACCAGAGACAAACAGTCAACCACTGGACTACCATAATATCAATTTGAAACATGAGCGGCATGGACGTTAATTCTTCTTAATTTGCTGCAAGATCTAAATATAGAACAACAAAGAATGGCGTGAAATATGCTCTGTATACATACGATTTGAGTTCAGAATACTCGTGTAAAAAGAACAGCAATATGTATTTGGTATGTGTTATGACAACATTTCAATTATAGTTATTATTTTATTTATAATTAAATCATTATTATATCTAAGCATTATAAACCAATATTGAGCAGAAATAGGCGGAGGTTAAATGAACAAACAAGCTCTACTGGCAACATCATTGCCTGCTTTCAAAAAAACATAACCTCCATCAAGAAAAACTAGCATAACCCAACTAAATTTATGACAAATTTCAATGATACCACATATTCCCCCAGATTTCCACAGCCTACTAAGTATCAAATCAATCCTGTATAGATTATACAATTAATTTTTTACGCGAATATTTTGATGACCGAATCATTTTGGACTGTTTTCTATGGCCCTATTTGAAAAACATCATTTTTAAAACTCCAGTTAATGATTTAAACGAACTGAAACTTAGAATTGAAGAAAACTGTCAAGATATTAACAACTCGCCTCTATTATTACAAAATGTTTTTGAAGGTATGAGAAGACGAGTTCAGAAATGTTTGGAGGAAGAAAGCAGACATTTTCAACATTTGTTGTGATTATTACATTAGTTCAGGTTTATTCATTTCTTTTACCGTTACTCAATAAAAGATTTCTGCTCCTAAAAATGACGTTCCATTATTATATAATTCCAGCTAACACAACCTAACCTGAAATTGACATTATAAACATTCCTTTAATCTAGAAAAGACGTGACTTTTGATTCCACAGCCCGCTGGGGATCAGCGTTTTTTAGATCTCTTGATAGTTACGTTTATTTACTTCTGTAGCGTTCCCGCCGGTTAACCCCTTACTCATACATCTATTTCTCATACAAAGCATTACATATACATGGAATTTGTTATACACATAACATAATATGCTACAATAGTGTTATTGGAATATAAATTGTATGAATTTTCATGAATGACTTGGTTTCTAAGAGAAATTATATTGTGGTTAAGCTGTCTATTGAACTACACATGTTTATTACTATACAACGATACTACATTGAAAAAATGCGCTTTAAAATATTTATTATCTTTAACAGTAGCAACAATATTTACAATAAAATCGATTTATAAAAAAGATACTAAGCGACATTTAGCGTAAAGATCATAGATATTCAGAATTACTTAATATACAAATTAAAATAAAACATCATATAAACAACGATTTAACATCATAATTCATTCAGACATTATCGTTTCCAGGATATCATTAACAAAGAAATAACAACATAGCCTAGATTTTGGTCATTTCATTTACAATTAAGAATAAACAAACATTCAAACATTCTAATTAGGTATGGCAGTTTCTTTATATCACAACATTTGAAACTTTGAGCATAGTTTAGTACACTCCATCTCAGAAGCCTACCTAACTAGCAATTTAATGCATCGCTGACAGATTTTACTTAAAATGCATGCTGCCTGGACCATAGTTATTTTTATTAATTTTCAACATTTAGGCAATTTACTGTACAATAATTAATTCCACAATCATCTAAATTATCAACTATAACTTTAACTGGCAAAGTTGTACTACCAAGATGAAATTAAATGTTACCTTACTTATAGTATTATTCAACTTAACTTTCTGGTTAAGTTTAAAATTGCTTGTTTGGTTTGTATGAGTCATCCACAGACGATTCCCTGTTTACGCTATCAATACACATCACATTCCCAATACAATAATGCAATTCTAATGATCATTTGTAGGAGTAGAAATACTCCATCTTTATTGGATTTTAACAACTAGTTGGTGCCATGTAATGCAAATAGATATACAAACTTATTTTTGTTTGCCATTATGGCCAAACGTAAATTAAATTATGAAGATCCTGTTTTGAACTTAATTGAGGGCTTTGCCCAACAGTGGGATTCACTAAGCTAACATTCTTATATTATTATTAACTGGTTATGAAAATTCAAGAACTTATGCTGCTAGCTAGGTAAATCTCTGAGACGGAGTATAAAGTAGTTGGGTTTAGACTAAAAAATCTTTACTATTTGGTTTATTTACCACGTATATACAAATACAAGTTGTGAAGTCATTTTATTTTGTAATTCAGGAAGTGAAGAACCAAAAAGAAACCTTCACTGCTGTATCTCAGCAACAGCATTTTGGACCATAAACACCTTAACAACAAAGTAGTACGTACAACTATTCCTGAGGCATCTAACCTTCACCTGTGAAATCTAAAACGCAGGTTGACAAAGGAACTATCACTATATTTTGAAATCTCATAAAATTACTACTACGACCTCTTTTTGTAATCTTTTCCTCGAAGATAGTCGTCACATACATGTTTCGCAAGATCATACATTCCGAAAAATATGTAGCCGCCTAACGTTATCCACACTACTCTTGGAACGAATCCAGCAAATAATCTGTTAATTGAAACATTTTTATAGAATGGAATAGCAAACAAGTTACACTTACCCTCTAATTCCACTTTCTTTATAAACAGTTCTTACGACATGGGACATTTTTAATGCATTTGGTTGTTCTTTTGCTACACCAACAGGAGTTAACATTATCCTTGTTTTAATAACATCTAAAGGTGTTGTTATGGCTGCTGACGTTCCACCTGTTCACAAAATATTTCATTACTATGTTTTTGTGCAATGTGTATAACAATCAGTTGAATATAATTCTAATCAAACAATTACTAGTGATTTTATAGAAACAGTGTGGCCATACTGCCTTTAACTACCAGAATTTAAATTGCGAGTTGGTTCTTCTCCTTCCAAGGAGCAGTCCAAGTGGTAATACAATGCAACTGGGAAATTAGAATGGCGCCCAAGATCTCCATATCTAACCCCACAAGGCGGGTGTTACCATTTGAAATTTTTTAATTGGGATACCTAGAGACTAAGGGGTTGAATGAGGAAGGTTACCTTACGAGTCATGATGATTCCCCCTCTATGTTGTAGAAACGGTTTCTAAAAATATTCAACATCTCTTTTACTTCCAGAAATATAACCCATTGTGCCTTTTCAAATGTATATCTTAATAATAATATCTGTTTGTGTGATATTTATTTGGCAAGTGTGAGAATATATTATTTACTCCTAACATTTTTGAAACAAATGATTAAATACCAATACATAAAAAAGGAGATGTAAGAGAGTGCGGAAATTTTAGAGGCATCTCTCTCCTGAGTGTACCTGGAAAACTGTATGCAAGGGTGATAGAAAAAAAGCTAAGAGAAAAGTTAGAAGCAACGCTGGAAGAAGTGCAGTGCGAATTCAGGAAGGAAAAAAGCAGCAAGACCTAATATTCTCCCCGAGACAAATTAACAAAAAAGTGATAGCGACAAACAAGCAAGGACACACATGCTACATACATCTAGAAAAGGCTTTTGATAAAGTGGAAAAGGAAGACGTTTGGACGTCTTTCCAGCCCTATTACAATGAGGACTGGACTTGATACATGCTCACCTGGTGCGCATCTACCAGGTATGTATAGCGTTTGGATTATACCGGAGAGCTGGAGAGAAGTGAAGGTAGTTTTTATACCTAAACCAGGGCGTACCGAGTACTCCCTGATCAAATCATATTGTAACGAAGTTTCCGGCCAGAACGCGTTTTTAAAAGTTGTGCAGAAACTTTCCGCGTTGTTGTTTCATCGGAGAGGCGCTGGTGGAGGTAGGAGTCGCAATCCGACGAAGACCCCACTCTCTACTGTCTCAAAACAACGCCAACACAAACGAGGACAGCTGGACCGGCCATATAAAAGCAATTCCCGAAGAAAATTCAGCAGCTTCTGAGTCGAGGTCCGGAGAGAGAAGTCCAGTCCAGAAATCAGTCCAAAAACCAGTCCAAAAACCGAAAACTTTACCGAATCCTAAATAAAATCCAGCCCACCGCCATACCTGAAAGTCCTAATTATCCAGTCAACACTGATTTAACCTGGGGAAACCCGCGTTCTTAAAAGTGTTGCCCTGTAATTTAATTTCCTTTCAACACTGATTTAACCTGGGGAAACCCGCGTTCTTGAAAGTGTTGCCCTGTATTTAATTTTCGTTCAACATTGCTTTAACCTGGGGAAACCCGCGTCCTTGAAAGTGTTGCCCTGTATTTAATTTCCGTTCAACACTGATTTAACCTGGGAAAACTCGCGTTCTTGAAAGTGTTGCCCTGTATTTAATTTCCGTTCAACACTGATTTAACCTGGGGAAACCCGCGTCCTTGAAAGTGTTGCCCTGTATTTAATTTCCGTTCAACACTGATTTAACCTGGGGAAACCCGCGTCCTTGAAAGTGTTGCCCTGTATTTAATTTCCGTTCAACACTGATTTAACCTGGGGAAACCGTTTTGACGTGTGATCCTTAATTAACTTTCTCCCGAGCATTGAAACGTATTTTCACCTAACCTGGAAAATATATTACGGATATCGCGGTACCATCTCGTTAACCTGGGACAACCCGTGTTGCCGGTTGGAACTCGCTTTAAGAATTCTAAAACAAACCTCAATTCCTGCGAAAACCCTAACATTCAACAACACGCCGCGATAAACCGGCGAAAACCACGAAAGCCATTCACTACACTGCCGGTAGTATTCGCATCACTTTTTAAATTCCAGTTCTAGATAACCTGAACGAATTTCATTTATTACTACGCAACCGATGGCACGAGTTCAAGGAAGCTGTTAAAACCCAGTTGCTGCGAGTAATCCCGTTTAACTTCCACTGCAAGAAAAAATGTTATTTGGTTGTTAGCTAGCGGTGAATTTTACTAATCGAGCCGAGCGTGGCTCCCAGCTGTCAAACCACGATCCCCGCATCTCGCCGCACCTCACTCGACCAGCAACAGGACCGTCTCGATTACAGGACCGAACTAAGGCCGATTTGATTTTACATTAGAACACCGTTTTGAGTTATTATTATTATTATTTTCAGAATCCAGTATTTTAGTTTCCGTTACTCTTGTATATATTTAAATCCAGTATTTTAATTTAAGTTAGACTTTTAAATAAATAGGAATAAAACTGTTGAGCCGATAAATAATTTTATTCCCAGTGAGCCTTGGCTCTGAGCTTACACGGCACCAGACCCGGTATTACAATATCGTCCCTCATCCTTCTTACTAAAGACTTTGTGACAGAGAAATCAGGGAGAAGGTGCTTGCACACCCACTGCACCTGAACCAACATGCTTATTATATACTGAAGGAGCCTTTGACAAGGTTTCCTTTGAAAGTATTAACTCTGCCTTATGTAGACATGGAATTGCACTACAAACAAACAAGTATGGAGATTAGATTCCTCAGGAAAATTGAAAACAAGACCAGACTAGACAGAATCAGGAATGAAGTACATCGACAAAACCTCAAAGTAAAACTGGTAAAACACGAGTACTACAAAATCAGTTGAGATGGTTTGGACATGTCGTAAGAATTGAGAGCTCAAGGCTGCCGAAAAGGGTATACGAGGCTACAATAGAAAAAAGAAAAATTGGAAGACCGAGAGAAGAGTGGCAGGAAGAAGTAATAGAAGCAATGCAAAGTAGAGGGGCAAACTGGAGCGAAGTAACACAGATAGCAAACGTCAGAAAGGCATGGAAAGAACTATGGAAAAGAGAACCCGAGCCAGTCTATCCAAATACGCCTACACCGAAAGGTACAACAGGCGTCAGGATTAAGTAAGTAGAAATTGTTTAAATTAACTGGTTTCCTAAAGTTAATGGTTCTGCTGAATAAATATAGCATGATCATTTCATCTTGTAACAAGTAGGTAAGCTACATCTCTCACATATGCATGAAATGCATAGTTAATTTTTCTTTTCGGCTATAATTTTTTAGACAGGCAAATGTCAACTATTGTTCTGTCAAAATTGAACAAACTTCTGTACAAAGTTGTTGATTTATATGGAATCTTATGGTAATAACAATCAGCTTCTATGTATTCTAACAGCAAGAAAACGGATATGATGTTGATTTTGGGAGAATGCAGAGGGGCGGCGGGCTTAGCAGTAAGACGATATTCACAAAGATGCCCGGACAGACCCCTTCCACCTCATAATCCCTTTAGGCGTTTGGACAGAAATTTGTGGCAATATGAACAGTCTTCCAAGCCAAAGGTGAGGCAACGACATGTCACAACTGTAGAAGCTGAAGCGGCAGTAATCAACAAGTAACAGGTAATCCCCATATAAGCCAACGAGCAGTTGCAAGAACTGTAGGCTTTAGCCAAAGTTCAGTATTTAATATTTTAAAAGCAAATCGGTTTCACCTTTACCACATCATATTAGTGCAACATTTTACTGAAGATGTCGAGTCAATTTCTGGCAATTTTTAAGAAATAAAATTACTACTAATCCACTGTTTTCAAGAAATATTCTATTTTCTGACGAAACAACGTTAATAACAATAAGCATATAATGGACACAATTGCCATTTCTATTCACAAGATAACCCACATTGGATTTGGCAAACACACTTTCAAAGAATTTTTACTATAAATGTGTGGTGTGATATCGTTGACAACTTTATCGTTGCTTCCCACTTCTTTGAGGGCAGTTTAAATGAGAAAATGTATTTATATTTTTTAGAGAACGAATAGCCTCAACTTTTTGAAGACATTGCTCTTTATATTAGACAGCGAACGTAGTTTAAAAAGAATGGAGCACCTGCGCACTTCCATACAATTGTAAAAAACTACCAAGACGAAACTTTCTGTAAGAAAGTAATTGCAAGAGGTGCAATTCATCCTTGGCCTCCATATAATCCAGACTTGACTCCGTTAGATTTCTTTTTGTGGGATAAAATAAAAAATGACATCTATGAAACTCCCGCAGAAACCCAAGAAGATTTATATGAAAGAATTATCGAACCATGCAGGTCAATCACCCCACACATGTTAGAAATTCTCTTCTGCATCTGATTGATTTATGTGAACAGCAAGGTGGACGGCAGTTTGAACATTTATTGTGTCATTAATTAGTGTTTTTCTTTCTGTTTCTATTTAATTTATTTTTTTGTTGGTTTGATTATTATGTCAACATATTTTTATACTATCTTGGCTTTCTCTGTTTAGGTTTGTTTAAATTATAAGAAATAACTATTGTAAATGTAGGTACCTATTGCAAAACTGCATCTTATTTATTAGTAAATAGTTTATTGTAATTGCTTAGTACATCCAATGTAACTACTTTGATTTTTATTTATTTAAACAATATAAAGTTTACCTATAGAACACAAACAGCTGTAATGTGTGTAGCTTAACTACTTGTTACAAGATAAAGTAATCACCCTGTATAAAAAAATTACTAGTGTTATATTTTTACTTCGGGCTCATTCGAGATAGGGTTTTTGTAGGTTTCTGAACTAATAGGTAATCTCTTTATAATTTAACCACAAACATTATACAAATAATTCAGATCTCCTTAATACATATAAATAAATGTATCAAAGATATATTACCACTGCTTTAGGCAGTGTCCAGGGTTGCCACTTCTGCAGGTTTGGAGTCTTAGGTTTTTTGACACATTTGTCTGAGTTCCCGGTTGAGTTACAATTCTCTGAGTTCTATGCAAGATTTATTGCATAATGGAAAATTTTGATATATCCAATATAACATTGAAAAGCAACAAGATTTAAATTTAATTTAAGACTTATTATTTTGTTAATATTTAAAATGATCCTATTAATTTTATCTCGAAACAATGCAAGTAGTGGCTTAGTACGTATTGTGTTCCATATAGGGTTACAACTCCCTGTAGAGTTGTAGAGTGGATTATTAGCTTGAGTGTTAGAAAATTGCATTGCAACTACGGTAAGTGACTTCAACATTGTTTTATATTTTTACTTATATTGATTTTATTGTTAAATGTAATATTTAATTACCTAGAAACAAGTATAGTTTTTAAATATTTTCATGTATAAAAATTCATATAGGTCAAATAAGGCAGCAGCAGCATTCAGTAAAATTAGAATCAACCGAGTCAAAACGAGGAAGAAAGAGCATGATTCTTGTTTTCAAGAAGAACGGGGCTTGAAAGATTAGAATATAAAAGGGCACTCCTCAGAACTAACAAAACAGAAAAATGTAAAATATGTAATCTCACTTTTACCATTAAACACAACAGAAAAAAAAGCTATTAAAACATATATGAACAGTAAAAATGCAAAGCAATTACAAAAACCCTTACAAAATTAAAAAAAAACAATTTCTGGCAAATTCTTGACCTCAATAAAATTCAAGCGAATATTTTAAAATTACTGGAGCAGAAATTGCTTAAGTGAGTAACAATTGGTATTAAAACTTAATACAAAAATATAGCGATTCAAAATTGTCAACAAAAATTCACTATGGGAGACCTGAGACTGAGCCTATTTACCTATTAGTAATGGTTTATATTAATCATTGCGAATTTTACTTGCCTAATTCACTTAATAATAAGGAAGTCTTTTAATTATAACTCTACCACAAGCACCCATTAGTGAGTTTTTAACAGAATAATATCGCCATATGCGTACAGACCCAACATATGCATCACAGATGACAAAAATTACATCATATAACTGCATTGTTCATATAAAACCACTGTACTAAAAACCATATACCCCTTTCAATCTAAATTAGGGTATGACATATATTATGGAAGGACAAAATGTGATTGAATTAATACCAATATTAAATACGAGTCAGCAAAGAATTCTAATAAATTAAATAATGTACCTGCTATTGAGCCACAAACTGCAACCTCCCATGACTCCAATTCTTTCTTATTTTTAAATTGTTCGCTGTACGTCTTTTTTAAGTACTCTAGTATAGGAAACTGAATAAAAGAAAACGGTATTTCTCTGGATACAGTAGATCCGAAACCTCTATAAAGCCCCTATAAAAGAATTCCACACAATCATTTTTATTCATTATGTGTTAAAAAAGAGTAGTGCCTTTATTCCTTCATTTTTAAAAGCGTGTATTGCTATTTTTGTAGATGACATCCGCATTTTTGGGGGTAAATGCAAACAAGTTTGCCGTCTTTGCTTAACTACCTCCACTGGCACCCTAACAAGGCAAGAGACCTGTAAAATATACATTATTCAACTCGTTAGTTTACTTTGTGCAATAACTGACCACTTCTGCAAGCGAAGCACCAACCATGTGTACAAATGGATGTAAGGAACTAGGAACGTGAGGTGTAGCAGTTGCTTTAAATGCCTCATAAGCACAAAAAAATAAAGCCGCTGAAAACTAACATTGTGATTAACGTTTCAGGGTACTTCAAAATGTTACCCTGAGGTGCGCTGCCTATAGCTTGTGGGCCGAGTCCCGTATAAACTCCTTTGAAACCGCCAGATTTCCAAAAACCGTGAGATGACTGCAGTCGAGTTTTTAAGGTGTCCAGAGGAAATAAAACCACATCCACAACAAACCCTGCAAATCCGCCAGCCTATAACAACGCTATAGTGTCTTGCTTCTGCAGAAATAAAATGTGACAACTTACACAAAGCGAAGAAATGTATAAATTTCTATCTGCCATGATTATAAAAGTAGAAACAGCGAAGGTATAAATAAACAACGTAATAATAAAATTACTTTCAAGATAATAAAAAAAAATTAGGTTAAATCATGCTTTGTGCCATGTTTCAAAAGAATGTAGAGATTTTTCGAATTTTACCAACTTTTTCGGTTGGTGCTAATGGATATTTTTGACGTTTACGTTTCTTGTAATTATCAGAATTATTAATAGAAAATGCGATAACGCTACGAAAATAGTGACAAAGTTTTCACTATAAATCACTTATAATTTTACCATTCCATTTTGCGAAATTTAACTAATCATTATGAAATAACTCCAACATAACCAAACTTTTTTGACAGTTGTGTATAATATTTTAAATTTGAGTTCCTATAAAAATGGCACGTAATGTTTTAAAAAGTAGTGTTGAAAACGCTTCCTTTAGTATTATTTTTCAGGTTAGTTAGTTGTAATTTTATTCATTACGTTATACACAAATTTTACATCACTGATGTAATAATAAAATCTTACCTCATTTTCAGATTCTATTCCGATGTATAACTTTTGTATTGAATGCCTTCATAATACGGCATGTGGGGCAAACCGTTCTAGGGATAATGAATGTGCGATTGCTGCTACTCGAATCCACAATACTGTTTTTATCACGGGAGCCAATTTTTAAAGCCTGTTTATCTGATTCAAAGTCACACAATTGGGCACAAGTTATTAATCAAATTTGGCTAACGTAATACTTTATACAGACTATTTTACTGTAGCACTAATTTTTACTTGTAGAGTACCCCTTTCAGGACTTGTCTCTTTAATGCTAGTATATGTATGGACAAATGTCCTTAGCACAACAGAGGAAATATATTTAAGTCAGTACTACTTAGGTTGTTATGCAATTGCGCTCTCATGTATTATGGACCAAATGACGCAGTGTGTAGTTCTAGTCGGCCAAAGTTATTGTTTTGTTAAACTTAAGGTAATGTGGTTATAAGTATTTCACTGAACTAAACTACATTTCATGCATTTTTAGGTAGTTGTGGAAACAATTTACATTGTAATTCGTACAATAGTTTTTGTTGTGCTAGTCATTAAATATCCGACTCAAGCAATTAATGCGTTTTCCTTTGCACAAGTAATTTCATCTGTGGTTTTCTGTCTCTCCCATTATATTTTTTTTTACTGGTATATTCGTGGCTTAAATAAAGTACGAGAACAACATAAAAAGGAGGAGACCAACAATTTATTGCAGAAGGATCATAAACCGGAGGACCAAAATCATAAAGCCAGTAATAAAAGTATTTTTGCGGACATGCAGGATTTTCCTTTTGAATCAGTTTTAGATTTCTTTCCAGGTTTTATGGTGAATAAGGTAAAATTTTAGAACCGTTTATATTTTATGTTTTAACACTCTTTTTGTGTAGGAGGAGGCACTGAATAAAAATCTATGCCTGTTAGCAATAAGTTTTTTTAAACAGTGCATTGTAAAACAAATTTTGACCGAAGGAGAACGATATGTAATGACTATATCACCTGTTCTTACTTTCAGCCAACAATCGATGTACGATATTGTGAATAATTTAGGAAGTCTAGCTGCTAGGTAAGTTTAATAGAAGAAATTTATTTTATCACTTAGAAAAGTGGTATGTGTGCACCCGACTATTTATTATCTAGATCATCCTGAATTGCCAATTTAAGAAAATCATCTTCAAATGTTTATAAATAAGGCAAAATTAATAAAGCTATAATACAGTTCTGACATGTGAGAGCATTTCAGTAACATTACAAAACGGTTTACTTGTAGGTTTATATTTCGGCCTATAGAAGAAAGCAGCTATTTTTATTTTACTCAGATGATAAAGAGGGATGAGCCTATTTCTAAACAAAACCAGGTAAATGTGTTATTATCATGGAGCTCTTACAAGCGATAAAATTCTTACAGAGTCGTAAAAATCCTGAAATAATAGTTCAGTTTAGTAATTCCGATTTGTTTTCTACCAGTTTAAATTTAAAATATCAGAGTTTAGTGTTCGGTATTTTTATAATCTGTAACAAAGAATTTCCTTTTTTATTAATTACTTTTTAGTGGCTCTGTTTTTACTTATCTTTTCAAAGTACTTTTTAGTGTTAACTAAATATTTATATTAATTCAATTACCAATTTTTAATTTATAATTCTTTGAGTTCCTGACATGGATTAATTATTTTTTCTGAACAAATTCGCTTATGGAATGTAATACATATTTAATTACATGCAAATTATTTTAATTTTTTTATTCCACTTAAGGTTTTGTCCAGATTACATTCTGAACTAAAAGGGCATTATCACTGTCAATTTGGACTTGCGTATACAATTTTCTTTGTTTTAACACAATAGCAATTAATAGGTTTACAAAAACTCTGAATGTCATGTATATTAAAAAAGTCACATTAGCATAATATTTAAATAGTATGTTGTGTTGGAATCCTTGTTATCACCATTCTTTAAAATATTTCCATTTGGTTCTCATCATTTCTAGAAATCCATTGCAGAAGCTTCTGTGGTTTTAAGTCAACTGTGTAAAGTAGTTACAAGTATTGGACTCGTAGTGATAATTTTTGGGCAAACTTACAGCCACACGTTGCTGAACCTTTATGGGGGGCACGTGTTAACAGACGATTCATTACCCACAACACTTTTGAGGTTCCACTGCATTGCAGTTTTGCTTCTGGCTGTTAATGGCGTCACTGAATGCTATGTTTTTGCTACAATGAACAATCAAGAACTAGACAGGTATTTTTTATTTACTACTACGAGAAGTAGATTGTGAAAGCTGTTTTAGGTACAACTACATAATGGTGCTATTTTCAATATCATTTTTGGTGATTTCGTATGTATTAACAAATATTTTTGGGCCGGTTGGCTTTATTCTTGCAAATTGTGTGAATATGGGTGCAAGAATAACTCACAGGTAATAACTGTCTCTTATTTGTATTTTTAGTAATACTAGACTCAAGTTTTTTTTTGTAGTATTTATTACATAAACCACATGTACAAAGATACAATCCATGAACCACTAAAAGGTTTGACTCCTAACACGAAATTTATATTTTTATTAGTAATATCAGGTATTGTTACTAAAATTTCTGAGGTAAGCAATCTGCAATTTTCTTATACCTAGCCATTTTAATTTATATTCCTTTTAGGTGTATATATTACACAAAACTGTTATTCTACATATATTTATCGGAGGAGTGTGCTTCCTTGGCACTGCTTTAACGTGGGCATATGAAAATAAAGACTTGTTAAGATTGGGAATTGATAAGTATCGTAGACGATCATCATTAAAAATAGATTAACTGTGTTAATTAGTTTATGATTTATTGTTAAAACTTTATTTTTGTATTTTGTGTGATCCAACCTTTAGAACAAATAAACATTTCTTTATGTTCAATTTTATTACCGAGTAACAAAAGTATACAGCAACATCTCACTTATATACATTACAATATTAAAAATACTTTATGCACATTTAAAGTACAATAATATTTCAGAAAAAAATTAAATTTAATAAAGCATATCGATCCAATATACAACATTTACAAATCAGTCCGTGATAATAAAATATAGCTTACTCTATGACTATCAAAGGGGTACTTTTTTAAATATTTTTATATATTGCACCGGTAATTGTACCATTGCGCTGAATAATACACGAACGATTGTCGTTTTCAAACACAATAACTGGTGATTTGTTTTGAGGTTCCAATTTGGCTGCTTGTTCTGCAATAGCTCCTATGACGCCAGAACTGTCTGTAGATGCTTTGCCTTTCGCTTGAGAGACAATGAGTTAAAAACTTTTATTTGATTACAGATGCTAACTTACCCCCCAAACATAATCCTTGGTGATCAGCAAAAACACAGCCAAAAACTCCTGGTGCACTTAAACTACAAAAATATCTATCATTCACCAGAAAAGCAAAAATGTTGGGGTTACGCTACTTAATAATATTTGTTACACTTACACTTCATCCATAACACGATCTAGGTGCTTTTCCATTTTAAATATTTTTTACTTTTGCACTGTTAAACTTTTACGTTAATAAATTTAAACATAAACGTTCCTTTACTTTGACAGCAACTCCTGAAAAGTGAAAACTGACACAGCTGATAACATCTGTGCAAGTAGAAATGGCTGTGGCTATTGTATACGCATACGATATACCGCGCTCGCAATATGTTCAGTAGCCCAGAATACAGGGTTGCCAGATTTTCAAAACAGCATATCGGGTTTTTACAGTCGCGGTTAAAAAAAATATCGATTTTAAATACATTTAATTAAACACTTTTATGATATATCTGAATATCCCATTACAAAAACATATTACATGAACCATTTTTATTGCAAAAAGATTTAAAACATAAAAATCGCCACTTCTTTAACATTTGTCTTTGCTTGCTGCATTTTCAGAATACATTCGACAGATGAACTATTTAAAAACTCGCGAAACTCCTTACACATCTTAAAAGTTTCTTTTGCCATTAACTCAGCTTCCAGATTTTTCAGCAACAATCGATGTCGTTCTTTTTTCCAAGCAGTTGCCATTAAAGTAAAAAGTCTGTTTAATGTTGCATTTGATTGGGGAATTGAAAAAAACGCAGCATACTTTTCTTCAGTGGCGGCTTGTACTAAAGGGCACAAGGGCACGTGCCCACCTAACCACCAAGATAAACACAGAAAGAAATTCGCATGTAATTCAGTGCATTATTTTAATTTCATTATTTTAATTTCATTATTTTAACGATGGTATCAAATTTTCCTTCCGCACCAAAGGCGCGGCTAACACGCTCAAAACTATGTTCCGGGGAACGCTCTGATTTGTACCTATTTAGAGGATGATTCGGTTGCCTATCGGTTATCTGCGCTATACGCGTATACCAGGCGAATGGGGCACCGAGCACATTGTTCCCGTTTGCAGTCAACGTTTGAATTTGCACTTTGGAGCGCTGTTTTCGTGCAATCGCGCGTTTGAATTCAAAGACGAAAGTGGCGTTTTTTTAATGGTGGAAGTTAATTGTGTGCAAAAAGATCGACTCAACGCATTGGCGGTCCTATCAATAGAAAAGAAGTTCGTCCAGTCTATCCTGGATTTTGACAACAAAGTCATAGACGTCGTTTCCAGCATGAAAAATAGGAGAATGGATTTTATGTACAAAAAATAGGTAAGTTTTTTCTTGTGCCCACCCTCTTTCTTAACTCACGAGCCGCCACTGTCATTTTCACAATAATTCTACAGCCAAATTCCGATAACAACACGATTAGCTACAATGAGCTGGCAATTTTAATAGCTCAGTTGATGATAGGAAATTAAATCGTTTTCATTATTATTCTTCTTCTTTATCAAATCCTCTTTTACCTTACGGTGTTGAGGGTTTTCATTCTTATAAATATTAAAATTACAACAGTTATGTGGTAGAATTAGTGTGAAAGTTAAATATAAGTATAATGATTTCATTATAAATAAAATAATAACTATAATTTAAATGTTGTCCTAACACATACCAAATACACAACATATTGCTGTTCTTTTTACACGAGAATTCTGAACTCAAATCGTATGTATACAGAGCATATTCCACACCATTCTTTGTTGTCCTATATTTAGGTCTTGCAGCAAATTAAAAAGAATTAACGTCCATGCCGCTCATGTTTCAAATTGATATTATGGTAGTCCAGTGGTTGACTGTCTCTGGTGTTAAGAGTCCCAAGTTCGTATTCCACTGAGGTCAGTGTTTTTCTAGGCGAGATAAAAACTGTAAAACACTCATTCACAATTTAAATGCCAACAGAATATCCCCTACCCTATTCCACCTTCATGCTATCACTAGTAGTATCTGAATCATCGGCACCCTCCGATTCTGAATCAGATTCCCCAATTGAAATAATGAAAGGAGGAATATTTTCAAACAATAGATTTCCCATATGTTTTGTCCAGTCTTCCGAAATAAGTTTTACACAATGCTCACAGAAATTTTGCCACATGTCGGGGGTACATTTTGAAAGACCCTCACGCCATAAATTTGCAACCTTGTCTTTCGATTTTGGCTGCGAATTTATGTGCTTATTGTAATAGGTCTTACAAAACTCCCACGCCATTTCAATTGGGTTGTATTGACAATGGTATTGAGGCAATCGAAGAACCTCATAGTTGCGCTTTTTCAAAATTTCGTCAGTTACGTATCTTTTATTTCCGTCTGCTGTAAAAGGTTTAATTAACTCCCAAACTTTTTTCTTAGTAATTTTACCCTAATTCGACATTGTGGTGGTTAACCAACCATTCCTGCAATACACCTTTTTTGCAAGAAAATGTGGGCGGCTTGTCAAACTGCACTGAATGATAAGGTGCGTTGTCCATAACCACGGTAAATTTTCCTTGCAACTTGTCCAAACCAGGAATCAGCTGATTAACCAAGCAATTTTGAAAAATTTCCCCATTCACAATTTTATGATGTCATTGTTGTTTGAGTCTAGTAACATGTCGCACCCTTCCAAAAAGCCTAAATTACATCCCGCATTCAAAATCGTGAACCTCTTCCCCTCACTTTTAATTTTGGCTGTGTTACTTTTAAGATCGGTTTCGTGTACCCATTGACGACTCGCGGATCCATTTTGGTAGATCCACGTTTCGTCTAGGTACACGAATGTCACATTTTCACTAGAATTTTGATATTGGAGAAATTGT
>JABXWE010006475.1:0-31298 GCA_014611495.1 Limonius californicus | reverse complement strand
AAGGTGCTCGCCGGCGGTTGAAGTTTCCCGGACGTGGACATGGGCAATCCCTGGACAGGACTCCTTCTTTCCCACACCAGGAGCAGAAGATCTTGGAGGGACCTCGGCATTGCTGTCTTCGGTGTCCGGGGCGTCCACATCGCCAGCAGCCATCCATTCTGGTAGGCGTCGGCTGACTGGGTCTTGGAGGTGCAGCAGGAGTTTGGGGTGGAGTTCGGATTGGTTCTGGGGCTTCGGTGAAGCTTACTGGTCTGGTTGGAGCAGGTGGACTAACCATTCTTACTTTCTTAGGTTGGTATGCCGTTTCTGACACGTAAGCCTGAGCTGGGGCTGGTGGAGGACGGAACGCTTCATTGGCGCTTTGTAATGCCTCATATTCACAGGTTAGTTGTACCAACTCGGGTAAACGTTGGAAATCTCTGCGGCGAATGTACATCTTATATTCGGGTCTTAAATTCTCGTAAATTCTTTCCAGCTGCTGCTCGCTTGAAAACTTTCCTAGTCGGCGCATCAAAGTTTGGATTGCCGTTATGTATTCTACGGCTGGTTCTTTTTGTCCTTGTGTGCGGGCCCGGATCTCCTCTTCTAAGCGGAAATGAAATCGTGGAGGCAGGTATTGGCTATGAAAAGCACACTCGAAGTCGGCCCAGGATTTCCATTGATCTCGGTTATTTCTATACCAGAGAAGCACTTTGTCTTTGAATAATTCAGGTAATGTATGAAGAAGCTCGGCTTCGGAAAAGTTGTAACAGTTTCTTAATTCTGAAATTCTTTCCAGAAAAGAAATTGGGTCGCTATTGCCATCAAATCGTATTCCCCATTTGCGGACGTTGTCACACATTTGGGCCCTGGTGCTTGGAGCTGACACCTGTTGAAGGGGGCTCATGTGTAGATAATCCCTATCTCCATCTGGATTATCTTGTTCGGCACCTGCATCTCCTAGGTGTTTATCTTCAGGTGGACTGGTTGATAATTTCTTTATTGCGCCAGTATTAAATCGTGCAGCTGGGTCTGGGGTTTGCACTTTTTCTTTTCTCAGAAAAGAAACTAGCTTTTTCCGCATTTCTTCCATGGTTCCGCCTGTTTCCAGCCGGTTTCTGCGGAGTTCTCTGGTCAATTCATCCTTGTTGAGTTTATAGATGTGACCAACACGGCCTTCTGCGCCTACTTCTATGGTTTCTTCGTCGCCTGGCATCCTGGAGCTGTAGGAGACGATTTTCTTCGGGTTTTCCGGTTATCTGGATGCGGGGCTGGTTTTCTGGGCTGGTTTTCTGCGGGTTTTCAGTCCCTGCTCGGGCGCCATGAAATAATTCTATCGGCTCGTAATAGAACTAATTCCCCAGGTAGCTCATAAGCCAAGGTTCTAATACTGTAACACAAGAAACTGTACACAAGAAATAACTATAATAAAGCTTTTATTGCCTATAAGTCATAAAACTAAATAAAATGTGTATTATTTGAAAATTAAAATTAATTGTGCCCTATACGGTATATAAAATAAATTTAAACGAATTCTGGGAAGGTCTGGTGATGTTGAATTGGCTGCCCTGGATTGGTTTGACAGCTGTAGCTCGGCCGACCGGGTCAAGATGTCTGCCGTTATGTACTCGTTTCCTAGATGTAACAAAGTAAGATTTTTATTATTAAACAACAATGTACAGTTCTTGTGACCGGATAATCTGGGAGCCACGGATTCTCCTTAACTCCTTGGATGTACTGGAAATTATTTACATAAATACAGGTAAGTCAGGTTAAAATAAAACTGTAACTAGGTCAAACTAAAATTGACCTACTTTTCGCACAAAGTTATGAAATTAAAGAAAATATAGATCTGCAAAAAGATCAGGTGTCTGGACTCGTCCGTTGTCTACCTAAAATTCTGGGATTTAAATTAATATTTATGAAACGGTGTCTGGCAAGTTTATTAGTTTAATTTAAATGAAGACAAATAAAATAATTACTCGTAGATCTGGTTTCACTCGGCTCAGGTACCTGTTAAAATAAAATTTATTTTAAGATAACCTTCGGCAGGAAAATGATTAATAATTCGGGGAAATAAAAATCACGTAAAGGACACCTCCACGTAATTCTGGACGGAAAATAGCTTCTTCACAGAGTATGACTCCGCGTTTCTGCTAAGGAGGTCGAATCGGATTTAGTTTCTTCACAGAGAACGACTCCGCGCTTTAACTAAAGGAATAGAAATTCAGTAAAGGAACACCTCCACTTATTTCTAGACGGAAAATAGCTTCTTCACAGAGTATGACTCCGCGTTTGGGCTACGGAAATCGGATCGGACTTAGTTTCTTCACAGAGAATAACTCCGCGTTTCGGCTAAGGGAAATCTGTTCCGCGCAGAGCACTACTCCACGTTTTACAGGTTTAAGAAGGTTCAGGTAGATTCAGGTAGTGGTTCTGGGAAAATCTCTCTGGGAATTAAATTTTTGGCCGGAGCATCCGCTTTTATACCCGGGCTGCCTGTTGATTAAAGTTCGGCGGAGCTCGATCGAACGGAGATCCGCTGGGGGAAAGCGATCGGCTGCTGTACTGGTAACGACACCCGCGCTTTAACACTGAATTAACCTACATATAATTTTATTAAACAAAATTTACATCTTGTAGGCCGGAACTTTGTTACAACATGTAATGCAGAAGCGCTGAACCGTATTTAAAATTTGAAAATTAAGTAGTTTTTATTCGCCCCCCGTAAGGTCGACCCTAACACTTGTAACAATGAAATAAGCGAAGAATTTAGCAATTCTTCATCAGGATTTTCGTTATAACCAGGAATCTTAGACAATACCCTGTGTTATGTGATTTTCAAATTTGCCGTTACACTTTATTAATTCCGTAATGTATTTGCCGCTTCGTAAGAATTAGTATCGTCATTTTAATTGAATATCGCTGTTTTATTAGAAGTCTTATTTTGGGTTACTATTTTCGCTATTTTGTTTGACTTGAAAATTTAGTTAACGTTATTTTAATTGAAGTCTTGTTTTGGGTTGCCGTTTCGGTATTTTGTTTTGTCTTTCGAAGCTTGAGATGTTAACAGTCTTCTTTGTGTTGATGTCGCAAGCTTTGTTTTCTTCCGCGTTGACCTCGAACGTTTTCTGGAACGTCTTGCGTAAGATTTCGTAAGGTTGTGCAATATCGTTTGGGAGAAGTGAGGTCCCCGTTGCATTTTGAGGGAGTCGGCATTTAGATCTCCGCCGGTCTCCGGCCCTCGAAAACAACATCCATCGAGGCCCGTAAATGTTTATCGAGTAAAGGTTGCCCGGTCGCATATATGTATCCTGCAGACGCACAAGGGACAGTGTATCGCTTCGGTTTTTTAAGATTAATCCGACCAATAAGATGGCTAGTAAAGTGCAGATGTAGTGTATCCTAATACGTCTGCAGTTTACTTCGAGTGTCTAATTGTCGATCAACTCGTAAAGTGCAGATGTGTATGATAGCACGTCCGCAGTTTATTACTGTTTGTAAAATGTAAATAAGGCATAATAAGTATTCTTCAAAAATTTAATATTTGTAATATAAAATCTAATTTTTTGAACAAATAAACATGATGTAATCGTAACTAAAACAGACCTACTCTTAAGTAAATACAAAAATACCCTATAAATATTACTGTTCTCCGCGAAAAATCACTCTTTCTTAAATTAATAAACAAATAATATCACAACTCTAGTTCATATGAAATCTAATTTTTTAAACAAATAAACATAATGTAATTGCAACTAAAACAGACCTACTCTTTTGTAAATGTAAAAATACCCTATAAATAATAATGTTCTCCGGAAAAAATCACTATTTCCTAAATTTATTACCACCTAGACCAATGTTATTCTCTACACAATGTTGCAGTTTGTGCGGTGCTCTTTTTTGCTGTTTTCTGCACGATTTTCCAGATTTTCGTCCAGCTAACAATGCTCTTCTACCTGTCATTGCAACTTTTCGTCTTGATATTGATGTCGGCTGAACGGATATTTTGTTTCCTTTTCTTAATACCCCCTGTTTCTTATTTTTAGATGACATTCCTGTATATTTAAAAGCACAATGCAAGCCTGATATCAACGACTGATTTGATTTGGCATACTTGCTACAGTTGTCCAAGTATTTTATTATAGCGGGTCCAAAAGATTCAGGGTCATTTTCAAGTCTCGACATTATTAAATTCGAATGAGCTGTCCATTTCTCTTTTATTGTTTCTATGTCAATATTCGGCCATCTAATTCCATAGCATCATTGTCTGCGTCGTGATAAAGAAACTTTTGCTGATCTTGTTGGCTTTGGAAGGAAGAAACATTGCAAGAAGAAATGTTCCGATTTGAGGTCGTTGCAATAGCTCCATCAATTTTCAGTGTATCAAATGTAGATGAATTTGCAGATTTTCCCAATGCAATTTCATAAAGGATATGCTTGGAGTGGAGCGATAAGATATTAGTGGCTGTAAATATATTATATTTTTTGGCAACAGCTCCGTATGCTTGCAGTGGTGGCCATTATAGCCAACTGGACATGAACATTTGAAAACAAACATATCTACGTCGTAAAAAATATCTGGATCTCTCGAGCTATTAACTATAAAATCCATGTTTCCAAGACTGATTATATTATAGACTTCATTATCTCTTTCATCAGGAAAATACTTTTTTGCAACAGCTTTAGAAACTCTGTTAAAGATGAGGTCCATAATACGCTGTGTAAAGTAGGACTCAAAACTAGTGATTATAAAATCTGCCAGTTGCGTTAAGTTAAATGCTTTTGTTCTTTCTAGTGGTATATCTTTTAACAGTCGAAACATAACTTCTGTATAATTATTTGTATCAGATCCTCGTACTATGAGATCATTTCTATACAGTAAGCACCACATCTCAATTCGATCAATCATATGCTCCACATAATCAGCGAAATTCTGATACAAACATTTTTCGTAAAATTTTATAAGAGCTGTTTCAGCATCTCCGATATTTTTTGACATTAAAATATCTTTAAATAACCTATAATGAAGTTGAGCATCTTCTTTCAAAATTCCATTTTTGGCCGTAGTGACCCATTTCCAACAAGATTTTAAAACATGAAAAGTACACAATAACATATTTGCATCGGCCAAACTGTCTGAAGTGCTTTTCTCTCACCGAGATCGTCATCAGTTAGAATTACTGAAGGTGTAATTTTCCATAGGTTTTGTACGTCATTCTTGGTGGGAAAAAAGCGTCTATCTGTAACATAATTGTCATACTCTTCACCATAATGTACCATCATTTCGACACAGTACGTATGATAGGCGCTTGAAGCATTATGACCATGCTGAAATAATTCAAAAAAACGTCTTTTGGTTGTGACGGCTATTGGTCGATAGCGAAGTGCAGCCGCTGACAGGATGGTGTGGTTATGATCATTCTTAAATTCTATTGTGCATGGCCAGTTAGCAACAAGACTATTATGCTTTGGCGACTTAGGCTTGACAAGTTGTCGTTCAATTGTAACATACAATTGATGTGTACAGTTAGTATTTCTGCTTCGAGATAACTGCGTCTCTTTTGTTCTGGTGTTAAAATGGCAGTGATAGATCCTTTTGAAGATATTGACTGGCCTTACAGAACCCACTGGGAATGTTTTGGTAATTCTATAAGTAACCTTAGTTTTTTCTTCTAAATTATGTACCCATTTCTGAAAAAAATCCTCATTCAGTTCGAGGAAATTATCATATTTTCATTGCATTATTTTTGTGTGAAGGCTTGGGGATTATCGAAAGTAATGATTGATCATCGATTACTGAAATAAAAATTCCAGGTCCAATATTAAAAAATAAATTAAGTTGATGATGATTTTGAAAAAAACAAAAGGTCTTAGTTGAAAAATAAAGTTATTTTCTTAAAGAGCATAAGAAATTGCCATGATAAAGTGCTCTTAGTTTTTCAAAATAATCAATAATAAAGCCGTAAATAAATAAAAAACAAAAATTTTAATTTTTTTGATTCTTTTCCGGATAACTCCATATGAAATCTAAATATTATTTAAACAAATATTCAGCATTGTAATGCACAACTTGGAGATATTATAAACTTTCCATTGCAACACACTCAAGATCCGATCGGTGGTCAGTATTTGGAAGAAGCAATTTTATCAAATATTTCTCTATACAGACCCTTATAACGATTTCGGACTATTTCTCCTACAAAATGGCCGGCGTGCGTGTAAACAAAAAACTTCCCGCCAACTGAGCTACCGTAAATAAAGTGTTATTATACTAACCTCTATTTCTTTTTTAGATTGTAGTTTTGTTCTAAAACTACTCTGGCTTATAAAGTTGTATTCATAACCCTCTGGAACTATGTTTTCCATTGTTTATGCCACTATTTTTCGTTTTATAATAAAATGTTACACGCCTACTCAAATATTTTCTTACACCTATATCTCTAAATGCAAAACTGCAGACATCAAAAGTCATTCAGCCTCTCCAGTTTAGGCGGCAAGCTAAGTTCCAGGAACTGCAGACATCAAAAGTCATTCAGCGTCTCCAGTTTAGGCCGCAAGCTAAGTTCCAGGCCGATCCTACCCGAACATTTGCGAATCGTTTGGCTAAGCGTTGTGCGTCTGCAGAATACGTATATGCTGCCCGGTCCCCTCGTGGTTACTGTTAAATCCTCAGTTTTTTTGGAATATCGAATATTGCCGTAGGCAATCATTACCTCGACAACAGTCGGATGAATACAGTGTTTTAACAGTTTGGCCCTCAAATAAAGCAACTCAGTGGGGTTGCTCTTCTCGATTATTCGGATATAAACGAAGTGACCGTGGTGCCTCGTTACCCTCTGGTATTTGAACCCTGTAAGTGCTGTAGTAAAAGCTGTTGCATTTTCATCGCCCGATAAGCCTTGTCTGGCATCGCCGAAGTCAACGTCTCCCAGGATCAACCATCCCTTTCTTCCCGTTTCTACATTTATTCGACACCTTGATCTTGTGCGAAGCCTTCTCATCCACGAAAGGTAAAAACTACCAAGTTTTGTGCTTGTGGAAAGTAACTTTCGGCTTGGCACGCGTATCTTGCAAAATTCAAACGTATTGACCTTTTTTTGTTATATTGATAAAAATATTAACAGTGACCTGAAGCCACTGTTCGTTTTGTATTAATTATATACAGACGCTCATTTTATGCTATTATTTCTGTAAACTTGCGCAACTGGGCTACGCAGTTACTGAAACCATTTAAATGTAGCGTTGGCACCAGCGGCGTAGAGTTCCTAACGAACGTTCGAGATTTAATCTTTTAATGTTTGTATTAAAGGGTCCTTTGTTGTCTCCATTCAGTACTGTGTCTTAGTAATTCCATTATATGTGTGTTAAATTCCGCATGTCTTTTATTACTGTGTTCTGAATATTTATGTAAGGATTTTGCAAGCTTTAAGATACAGGTAAAGGCACAATAAAGGTGAGTCCGATTCCCGTAGCTGTTGGTCCTTGGCTTTTCACAAGAACCTTGTAACCAGCTGGATTTGAAAGGTGGCGCCCACTTATTTCGACGCATCCTGTACACAACTTGACGCATTTTCTCTATAAGCAATTTCAGCGAACCTCCCCCTACTCCTCTGAGCAAGCCGCTGGCCTTTACCATCTTTTTTGTTTGCGGGTCCAAGAAAAGCGCGTTTGGCCGTACCGAAAATTTCTTAGCACGCCAACGTGCGATTTTCTCTGTCCCATAATTCTTGTAGCGAGAATCGGCCCGTAACAAATTTGGCGCCGTAACGTGAGTCCTTTTTGGACCGTAACAAATGGTACAATACCAGCAATTGATTCTTCTTCGCATATTAGCTTTAAACTTTCCAAAAATTCTTCTTCAGTAGATGATTCGTCAAGCAAAACCTCAATGCTCGATTCACTTGATGTAGAATCTTTCCTTCTTTATCCACTTTCACTAAATCTCTTTTAACGGTTTTCTGTTTCCCTTTAACTAATAGCTTTCTCTTTCTCTCTTAATTCAATATCTTGTCTTTTTTCATATTCAGGTGTGTCCGTGTAGATGGTTGATTTCGATTTTCTGGACTTTCTAGCTTTTACTTCAAAAACTTTTTTTGGGTACGGCCTAACATCCTCCAATAAAGGAGCATTTTGATATTGATGGTTGCTTCGATGATCAAGCAACGGGTGGTGTGTTTTCGTTATCATTCTGGAAACTTATTTGGTCTAGCGTCATACATCTACTAGTATCAGCTTCTACCTCATTTTGAGATTGCGGCTTGTCAGTCACCTCACTAGTTATGTAGTCAGCATCGTCAAATATGAGACTATTAAATGGCCAAAGTCCTGTGCTTTTGAAAGAACTTATAATATTTTTTATAATAAAGGCAGCTTCATGTGCAATTTTAGTCAAACGTCCCAAATGACGAATTGTAATAGCTTTAACAGGATTTGTCAGCAGCCAATCATGCCGGTAGCTAGATATGACTTGAAAGGCCCAAATACTCCCACATCTAATGGCTGGAGTCTATGGGGCGGAAATGATAACAATACCAATCCTTTTTCCGGGCACAATTTGATGACTTCAACAGAAATACGAGATTCGTGGTCGTCAAGCAGTAAAAGTACTTTACTCTCAATAGAACATTTGACATGGCTTGCAAAATGTTCAATAACTTTAGGAAAAAGATTTGATGTCATCGATCCTTTTTTATTTCCAAGCGCAAGTGCTAAATTCGGATACTCATCGCCTAGATATTCTTCGGGATTTCTTACTCTAGGAAATACAAATACTGGCGGAACTGTAGATCGAACTGCATTAATTATCCCGACAAATGTATTTCGTCAATATTCCATATTTCGTGTCCCTTAAATTTATATTTTTCCAAAACTCCGGCATATTTGGAAAAAAAATCCCCCACAACTATTTTGTTGAAAGCCATGGATCTACTCAAGTTTGTGTCATCAGGTTTTCGAAGCGAGATATCTTTTGCATGTCTTGTCATGAAACAGCGTAACCATTGAAGACCTAAAAATCAATATTGATTAACAAGGACCTAAAGAAATAATTACCTTTATATTTTATTTCGTCTCTGTATATAGAACAAACCTGCCATCTGATTCAGCTCCCAATTCCTTGGTATCTTACACGTCTCTATAAAGTTGGCATACTCGTAAGTCAGAGTCCTTATTTGTTTATAGTTCAGGCCATAGTTTAAGTCAGAAGAATTTCTCTTTATATAAATTACAAGCTGCTCCTGTTGACGTGTGGTAAAGATTTGCTGGGACGTATATTTACTTGAGTAGGTATCTAGGTATTCGCTGTCATTTCCTGAGTCATCCAATCTTCTTAAAAGTTCATCACGTGTATGCTTTTTCAACAGCTTTTTTATTCTAGATTGCACTGTTTGCCTCTTCACTCCATATTCCTGAGCAGCTTTGTACTCGCTTAAAAGTTTTGATAGCACAACATTGATAGCCTCTTTCATACAATTTTCACTGATATCGCAGCGATCCGTCTTTTTAGCGTATTTCTTAGGCATCTGAAATAAGTTTCTAAAGTCAAGTTATATAATAAATTTATTGAATTAGTAATACCTACAGTTGGTGAACATTCGGCTACCAGCTGAATGTTCACCATATACAATCAGAATAGTTTTGGGCGCAAAAAGGATAAAAGCTATATTTGTAATATTATGTTGCTGCTTGCGAACAAAACATGAAAACTACTTTACTATGTGCCAGAACCTTGAGTTTATTAAAAAATACTTTGTTAAATAAAACTAACAGCACTAACGGTACCCAGCAAAATCAAACTCGCAATGCATAGCACGTTGTTTACACCACACTACATATAAAAATCGGCGCCAAATTGAAAGAGTGTTAGGATTTATTGCAGGTAGCCGAATGTTCATTATGGTCGAATGTACACCATGTTCCCCTAGGGGAGAAGTGGCATGAAAGGGACATTTTACACAAAATATATCAAAACAGCTTAGGATTTTTTTTTAAATAATTTAACTTGATTAAAATGTTTCGTTTACACTTCTGAGTTATAAAAATTAATAAAAAGCCATAGGGATAGTAATAAAATAACATATTTTGGATTATTGTAATTGTCCCTTTCATGACCCTATAGTGCATTGAAAGGGATTCCTTTAAGTATTGAAAGGGGCACAAAAATTTACCAATTGCATCTTGCATAATTATAATTAAGCTTTTATTTAATAGACCCAACAAATCAAAGTACCCGAAAAAACTTTAAAGACTTGAAACTTCAAAAATAGATACAAAAACAATATTACATTAGGCCAGTTACACTAGATAAATCAACGGCAAAGTAATAAAAACCCTGAACAATCTGTTTTTTTTTCATCCATTTGTAATGGCAGAGGAAGCTTCATAACTATGTCTTTATCATTGACATCACTAATATCGTCTTCCTCTGGAAATTTGAAGTTATCGGTTTTTGCTAATTTTTTCATAAATCTAATTCTACATTCGTTGTCTGCAATTTTCTACATGATAACACCGACAACATGTCAAAAATTATTTTTTTCTTTTGTGCAGAATTTCACTAAAACATGGTCGTGTTCTTCAATTACAAAACTCTCATTATCTGGTCCTGCTAAATCTTCATTATCTTCTCCATTGATGCTGCTACTGCTACTAGGTACTACTATCAGGCAAAACTCTTTTCTTCAGCTTTAGATTAGCTATCTCAAGCTATTTCCGATGCAGAACTATTATATTGAATATATTGTATTATGTCGTGATAAAGATCGCCACAAAATGCATAATTTTCATATTAAATTCTTTTTTATACCCTAGAACGCGTCTTTTTTATTTTTAAATAGAAAGGCTTCCTGATTCTGCAGTATATCAATATTTTTTTTAATTTTACTACCCCCCTCATTATTTTGATAGAGATCCTCACCAGGAAATTGATAATAAGAAAAACTTGTTACCCATATATTAAAAAAAAACTCTTAACGGAAATGTTCAAATTGTCCACCATTAACTAGTTGGCATTGACCAGCAGACTTTGTATCCCACAATGAATAATGTCCGGGCTGATACTTTAAATTTCTAAACGAATCCGATGCTTTAAATCGTCTTTAATTCTCCGTTTCGCAGTACCCCAAAAAACAAATCTAGCGACGTAGTCAGGTAACCGTGCAGGCCAATCAAACAGTCCCCACCGTTCTTTTTATGGGGTCATCAGAAATCGCGAGATTTACAAACAATTTAGACGATTGAAAGCGTCGGATTTGTTTAACAATGAAAAATATAGCAGCGAAATTATAGAGTGTGCAATGCACACATGCTGGTCAATGCCAACTGGTTAATGGTGGACGATTTAAACATTCCCGTTAGGCGAATTATTTTCATAATGATCTATTTTAAATTAAAAATTTGGGTTACTGATTTTTTACCACCCTTTAACAAGTGAGGTCAATCAAAATAAGGAAGTAAATAGGGCTGCCATTTCAAAAAAAATGTGTGTTTTTACAAATAACATTGGCATGTTTCGGGGTTTTCCCAAAAAACAAAAACCGTAAATAACAAAATTACAAATGTTGTGTGGAACTTTATCACCACTATGTATATATACATATTGCATAACGCCTGTATACTGTAGATACATTCAAGTAACATGAAATAAGAATATGTCTACTTACTTGTAACGCTTTTAGTAAAGAGGTTTCTTTCTCGATGTTTACAGGGTGGCTCAGTCGTGTTTCCTAGTGTGGCCTCATTTCCAATAGGAAAACTCCTACTTTGCAACCGCATTTCTTTAAAAGTCTTGCCAGTAATCTCTCCCACGCTGGATTTTCCCAGAGTTTCTAGTAATGGCAGCGTGCTTAGTTCTAAGGCGACAACTTTTAATCGGTAATGTGGATGTGGATGGTTTCATGGTGACCCATAAAATTTGCCAGATGTGCCGTTCGCCTTCTTTGATATCCATTACTTGCACCATAGTGGCAAATTGTTTTCGTAGAGCTGTACCACGTAGCGTAGAAGGATTAGACGCTCCGCATTCCACTGAATACCGCCTTAATATATCACAAGCTTTAAGATGCCTATACGATTTTGCATTACAAGGAATTCCAAATATATAGGGATTGTTTAACTGCACCTGTGCTGTGCTTCTGAGGTCTTTTATTAATTGCAGACTACCAAGAACGTTTCGGTCGATGAGAATCGAAACTTCTCTACTTAATTTTCCTCTCAAAACTATTCGAACATATTTTTCTGTACACTGTCTAGCTTCAACGCCCAGTGTTTTGTAAATATCTGCATCACGTTCTTGATCTATGCTTTGATAATTCTCAACGTCTACGACCAATAGTCTCTCTATCTCCCCAGCCCTCCATTTATTAAAATCTTTAAGGTACACTAGAATTGCCTCCATTAAAGATTTAAATGTTTGTTAGGATTGTAGCCGTAAACATAAAATAAAAGGAAATAAAACAACTCGCACTACTCAAAACTCAACTTTATTCTTCAACGTTCGGGAAGAGAATGCCTCGCCCCGCAGAGAATTATATTCAAAAACAACAAACATAAGAAACATGTAACTCTGAATCAGTGTTTTATAACTTTCAGTATTGCAGTCTAAGCAAATGATGTAATCAGCTTACAAAGAATCCTTGACCGAACTATAAATAATCTAATGTAACGTAACACGCTGTTTCTAACACTCGGCCATCCTGACAGGGAAACGTCCTCGTTTCCTGTATTGGCTTTCTGTGTGTTGGTACCTGTAATAAAAAAATGGTGCAATTATTTTGTAACTGCTGGGTTGTTAGTATTGTGGTTCGGTTGTCCTTCTAACAGGTCCTATGTCATAGTATTATAAATATAGTGATACCTTCTAACAGATCGTTAAATAAGGTTTTACCTTCTAAGAGGTCTTTAAATAACGTTTTACCTTCTAACAGGTCCTTAAATCAAGTTTTACCTTCCAACAGGTCCTTAAATAAAGTTTTACCTTCTAACAGGTCCTTAAATAACGTTTTACCTTCTAAAAGGTCCTACATATGTCAACTTATTGACGCTAACCCTCCAAAAGGTCTATTAACTCATCAGTGCTATTTACTTCCGAGTCACTATCAGACTCATTTACAATTCCGCTAGTAAAAGAGCGAAGTTGATCAGCGGATATTACTGCTTTACATTTTTTGTAACCTTTTAGGCTTTTTAGTGCAATAATTTCATATCTGTCATGCCCTAATATCTTAGTGATTTTGTATGGACCTCCAAACCTAATTTGTATTTTCTTGCTTACGTCCTTAGTGTCTTTATTCGCTCCTGACCCTAGTACAAGATCCCCAAGCTTATATTTATTTCTTTTCTCTTAGAATCAAAATATTTTTTCATTTGCTTACTTTGTTTTTCCATTGTGTTATTCGCTTTTGCTTTATCGACGGATCTATTGATTTCATCCACAGTATTACGTCCTAAGGTTTCTGAGTATGTTTTGCTCGAAACCGAACATAAGTTTGTGCGGAGGGAATACAGTACTGCTATTTACTATATTATTAATTCCTAACACTACTTGAGGTAATTTATCATACCACTCGATTTCATCATTAACGCTGGTGTTTATCGCGTTTAATAAAGTACGGTTATACCGTTCGACTTGACCATTAGATCTTGGGGAAGATACTGTGTTTAAATATGTTTAATTTTCATGGTCAAAATAAACTCGTTAAATTGTTTTGATTTGAAAGCTTTTCCGCAATCTGAGATTAATCTTTTGGGCACACCGAACATACTAAATAAATCGTTCAAGGCATAAATGACCTCTTTGGCATTAGTAGTTTTGGTGGGTCGGGCAAATAGGTATTTAGAAAATGAGTCTACAATTACAAAAATATATGAAAATCCTGAACTTTTACAAAAGGGGCCTAGATGGTCTATGTGCCATGTGTGTAATGGCTCTAACGGTTTTTGAATAAGGAATAGGAAACCCTCTTTCTTGCCTTATTGACCACGTTTGTAAGCACAATCAAGACCAGTATTAACATATTTTTTAATAAATCTTGTCATCCCCTTAAACCAGAATTGACTTTTAATAAACTTTCTGAAATACGAGCATAGACCCAAAAACTGTCTTATTTCATGAATATTTTTAGGAATGGGAAAATTTGCAACCGCATTTATTTTTCGTCGACCAGGTTTAATACCAAGTTCGTTTATTTCATATCCCAAATAGTCAATTTTTGTTACAAAAAAAAACACATTTTGCCAAATTCAGTTTTAAATTAGCCTTTTTCTATAATTTCAGTACAATCTCCAAGGTCTGGCCTAGGACCTCATGGAGAAGTCGCTGAAATGTTGAAGGGGCATTGCAAACACCAAATGGCATTCTTAAAAATTCATATTGCCCATCTGGCGTTACAAATGCAGTTTTGTGAACTGAATTTTGGGATACCGGGACCTGGTAGTAGCCCTGAGTCATATCTAACACACAAAAATATTTAAACCCTTTTAACCGACTAATGTGGTCTTCAATATGTGGTAATGGGTATCTGTCTTTAACGGTTATTTTATTAAGTTTTCTGTAATCGACGGCAACTCTATAATCGCCATTTTTCTTTTTTACTAAAATCGCGGGACTAGCATAACAGGATTTTAACCCTTCAATTATATTACTTTCTAGTAAATCCTTAAGCTTTGCTCGAATTATTTCCTTTTCTTTTTCTGACATTCTGTATGGTTTATAAAAAACAGGCTCATGTGAAGTAAAGTTAATATCAAATTCGACAATATCCGTTACCCCCAATTCACCAGTGCTGGTAGCAAAACAACTACGAAATTTATTTAACAATAAATGTAACATGGAAACATAGTGTGATTCAATATTTTCAGTATTTATTTCAGAATCGTTAATGCTGTTTATTATGCTGATATTGTCAACATCTTTTAATAAGGATTCTCGAGTGTAAAGGTAACCTCAATTTAAAATACATTTTTTACGTAATTTAAAACTTTTTGGCCCCATATTAGTGACATAAATTTCAAAATCAGGATTCCTGGTAAAAATAGTGGAGATCGAGTAGTAATTCTGCACTTTTGCGGGGACAATTAGATCACAAGTGCCGTGGTTTTTAACTTGTACTGGCCTTGTAGAGCCCGGAGGAATAAGGATATCTTTCATAATAGCTATTTCGTACTTGTTTTGTTTATTTTGGTACCCCTTTTTATTTTCACTGGTTACCAGTCTTTTTAATTCAACCTGGTGGCCAGTTATTCTAAGTTCAATGTTATCATGGTTTATCACTGGCTGGCCAATTATTATATCAAAATTACCTATCTCTGCTTGCACCAAGTGGACCATAGAATTTATAGAAAAACTCTCAAAGGTCAGGCTGAGTAAGGCTTGGCCAACCGGGTATGTAATTTAGTTGCCAAAACCCTTGATAAGGGTGTTTGGTTTCTGTAATGCTGTTGAGGTGTCTAGGTGATGTCAAACCGAACACGCAACGTTTATTGCAATAAAACACACAAGAACCCAAAAATATATATAATTAACACTAAGTATTCTTAATAATACTGTTTACACTGTTTCGCATTGATATTATATTGTTAATAGGATTTATTCTAGTTATTTCCATGTTATGAACTGACACCGTTCATTCTGTTGATATGCTTATACTGTCTTTCTAAGATCTTCAGCATCCCCTTATACGGGGTGCTGATGGGTGGGAGTGGGGCGACCACCCCCGAAATAGGACGACTGGAGTCCGACAAATGCAATATTTAGTTTACTTAAAAGTTTAACAGTTGCAACATTAATTTGGCTGCCTGTGTGTAAATAACCCCTGCAAGGAATATTATTTACGCAAACAGAGATGTGATAAAACTCATTTTGCACTTGCCTTTTTAATGTTTTTGCCGCTGCCAATTTTAGATACCAGCAGTTTTCCTTGATGTGCCCCATTTTTCCGCAGTTGGTGCATTTCCTTTGTGGACGTGGATCCGGAGTGAATGTATTTTTCGAAGTTCCCGCCTGGAACCAGCATTTTTTGCGATGTGCCCTGGTTTTTTACAGATGAAACATGAAGTATCACTCTTTGGTTTCATTGCTTTTTTCTATAGCTTCGGATTCTATTTTACTTAACAATCCTTGGAATAATGCCTCTGGAGTCATATAACTACCCGATTTGGCTGATCCTTGTATAGAATTTGGCAGTCCGTCAATTATGCACGAAACAGCATTTAAATCAGTAATTTCGCATTTCCGTATTAAGATGCATTTCGAGTAATAATACTGCATCTTAGTTTCAGTAGGACGTTTCTTGCGAGCCATACTCATCTTCAGGTTTTCAATAAAGTTATCGTTAGAGGGAAATGCTTCCGTAACTGCCAATTTCCATTCGTGCCAAGTTTTGTTGTAGTCCCGTAAAGAATTGTACCATGTTTTCGCGATTCCGCTTAATTTGGATTGCATATAATAAGATTGGGTCACGTCATTCCAGGCATGTATTTGCCCCAACTGTTCAATTTTATGCAGCCAGGTTACAGAAGTTAGCTCGCTCCTTTCCGGATCAAAAGTTGGTATGATGTCATTTTTTTGCCATCAGGGGTGGTCCATGAACGTTGGGCACCGGTGGCATTAACTATTGAGAAACAATTTCAGCAACTTTCCGGGCCACTAATGCCTCAATATCGTCGTCTGCTTTTCGCCTTTTGGGTAAACATGACCCCGCCGATAACTCGGTTGGTCTTAGGTTGACTTGTCTTTTCTTTTTTCCTTGCCTTTCGATCGTTTAAAATTTCCAGGGTCACTATCACGGTCATTGTTTAGATCAACATCACTGTCACTATTAAAATCGCTCATTGCCGTATTCTTCCGAATTAATCCCACTTCTGAATTGTTAGGATTGTAGCCGTAAACATAAAATAAAAGGAAATAAAACAACTCGCACTACTCAAAACTCAACTTTATTCTTCAACGTTCGGGAAGAGAATGCCTCGCCCCGCAAAGAATTATATTCAAAAACAACAAACATAAGAAACATGTAACTCTGAGTCAGTGTTTTATAACTTTCAGTATTGTAGCCAAAGCAAATGATGTAATCAGCTTACAAAGAATCCTTGACCGAACTATAAATAATCTAATGTAACGTAACACGTTGTTTCTAACATGTTGTATAATCAAACGAGCCCGATTCAAGCTTTTTATGAGATTGCGTCCGAATATTTTCAGCATCTATATCTTCAAATTTTGGAATACTGATTGGTTTATGTCTTTTATACTTTTTTTTATTTTTCTAGTGCCGTTTTTGATATAGAATCCCCATAATCTACTTCTATTAATTTACGAAAATCTTTCGCTTCTTTTTGTTGATCTAGCGCCTTATTTTTTATACACTCGACTATTACAATATCTGCAATAGATCTAAGCAAAGTACCATAGTTCATAGCAGTTGCTGGAGTAGCAAACGTAGACGTTTCTTCTTTAAATCCAGAGATGTTGCTAATAACTTTTTTACACAACTCATAGCACTTTGGTGTTACTACATCTTCCAAAGACGCTATGAATGAACCCAGTGCTCTTAACTGACTCCTTATATAATAATGAAAGTGTGAACTGCATTTATACTTTTGACATAATTTTATTTCCATACTTTATGATACCCTCATCGAAACGTACCGCGTTTCCAATTTAGTCATCCCGTAAAATAGGCAGCATATCGTGTCGTAGGGGATGACTTGCAGCTTCATGAACTCGTAAATAAAGTGTCCTTGTTTGCGTTATGATATGTTCACGGGCTTTTCGATTTTTATTGCATTTAGCATTGTGGCGATAGAGTTTTTTGAAACTAGTGCCAGACAGGTGGGACAGAATACATCATCTTTATTTCTACTGTTTACATCAACAGGTCGTCTACATGGTATCATTTCTCCGGTAGACTTAGCATGTTCGTAATTGCCTTTTTTTCTTATGGAATCTATTAATCTTCTTCTTCTGAAAGTTCCTAAAAAATTGACCCATTTACCATCAATTAAGGAACGGATTAATAAAAATATGTTACTTATATACCGGAAGTAAATAGATAGTAGTTATATATGTTACAAATAGCACTAGCGGAAAATCGGTGGACAAAAAGACGAGTACACCATCAAAAATATATATATAAAAACACAGCTGCCGATATCGAATCAACTTACATCAACTCACTAGTTAAAGGGTGGTAAAAAATCAGTAACCCAAATTTTTAATTTAAAATGGATCATTATGAAAAAAATCGCCTAACGGGAATGTTTAAATCGTCCACCATTAACCAGTTGGCATTGGCCAGCATGTGTGCATTGTACACTCTGTAATTTCGCTGCTATATTTTTCATTGTTAAACAAATCCGACGCTTTCAATCGTCTAAATTGTTTGTAAATCCCGCAATTTCTGATGACCCCATAAAAAGAACGATGGGGACTGTTTGATTGGCCAGCACGGTTACCTGACTACGTCGCTAGATTTTATCCTTTGGGGTCCTGCGAAACGGCGAATTTAAGACGATTTAAAGCATCGGATTCGTTTAGAAATTTAAAGTATCAGCCCGGACATTATTCATTGTGGGATACAAAGTGTGCTGGTCAATGCCAACTAGTTAATGGTGGACAATTTGAACATTTCCGATAAGAGTCTTTTTTAATATGTGGGTAACAAGTTTTTCTTATAATCAATTTCCTGGTGAGGATCTCTATCAAAATAATGAGGAGGGGTAGTAAAATTAAAAAAATATTCATATACTGCAGAATCAGGAAGCCTTTCTATTTAAAAATAAAAAAACACGTTCTATGGTATAAAAAAAGTATTTAATATGAAAATTATGCATTTTGTGGCGATCTTTATCACGACATAATACAACATATTCAATATAATAGTTCTGCATCGGAAATAGCTTGAGATAGTTAATCTTCCTATTTCGTCCCACTAAAATAAGTCGAGGAATCATAAGTATTCAACAACTGATAATATTACCAGGGCTAAATATAATTTAGCGGTGGGAAACCTACAAGTGTATGAATATCGCCAAAAGACCTCTTTCATTTACGTGCATTTTGTTTTACAATTGATGTGTACCCGTCATAATTAATAAAAATGAATTTGACTCAATGTATTATAAACTGCACAACCTACCTGGTGGTTCCGATATAATCTCTTGGACAGTTTCTTCTTCCTTGTGTAGAGATTCAAGGTGCCGTGATAAATTTCCTACTCATTTTCTGCAAAAGTAACAACAGTTCTTTTTGTCTCGTTTGTATTTTAAAGGCCTGTTCAGCAACACTTGATTAGTCACGTAAGTTCCTATCAAATGCTTACTTCCGACAGAATTTACATCGTCTCTCGTTGGGCTGCTTGGACTATTAAACACTAACGGCCTTGTGCACAGGTTTTCTATAGCATAATAAACTACAATTATCTTTATACTCACACATCTACCTTCTTTATATAAACTACCGGTGTTCTCAATAGATTTTATGCCTTCAGTGGATGTATTAGCGTCCGTACATTTACTATTCGAACGGGTCTAAGCGGTAGAAATATAAAGATATTGTTATGTAGGAAAGCAAAGTATTAATACATGATCTACCAATACAGAATTTTCAAAAAATGTATATACGAGGGTAGACTGAAAACCAATGCACACTTGCTTGTAGAGCGCTAACAAAAACAAACAGCAAGATTGGGCAAAAAGTACATTAAAGTACAATTCTTAAGTTTCAAAATCATATATTTATTTTTCAACATAGTCGCCGTTAAGACTAACACATTTCTCCCAACGTGTAACAAGTTTTTTCATTCCGTAACTGAAAAATTCTGCCGACTTTTCTCGAATCCAGGACTTGACAGCTGCCTTCACCTCACCGTCCGAGGTGTAATGATTATCCTTGAGGCCTCTCTTGAATAGGGGAAAAAAATAAAAATCGCAAGGCGCAAGATCGGGGGAATAAGGAGGGTGTAGAATCGGTTCAAACTTCAGGTTTCGCAGCACCTCTCCAGTTGCGCGCGAGGTGTGTGGACGAGCATTGTCATGTTGCAAGATTATTTGCGCTAGGTTGCCTCTAACACGACAAACTCGTCGTCGAAGGTGTTTTAGAGTCTGTATGTACTGAGAAGAATTTACCGCTGCCTCTCGTTCCAGAAAATCGGTCACATAAACTCGGGGAGTATCCCAAAACACAGTCAAAAAAGTTTTTTGCGGATGGTTGTGTTTTCAACTTTTTCACCTGAGCAGAAACGGATGTCGATATTCAGCGCTCTGTCTTTTCTCTTCCGGGTCGTGATGACGGACCCATGACTCGTCAGCCGTCACAATATTCAGAAGAAAGTCGTCTCCTTCGTCACGGTAGCGCTGCAAAAGTTGCTCGCAGCATTCCAATCGACGCTGTTTGTTCTCGTCTGTGAGACGGCGTGGTACCCATCGTGCACAGATTTTACGGTATCCCAATTGTTCAATAATGAAGCCGACACGTTCCTTGGATATTCCAATATGGTTTGCGATACGCTTTTGAGTGATTCGCCAGTCATTTTGAATCAAATCGTCGACGAGTTTGCTATGTTTATCGTCTGTGGCAGTGATCGGACTGCGTGTTTCATCAACAATTATGGATTTTCCATGCTCGCAACCACGAAATTTTATTACCCATCGATTTACAGTAGACCTATCAACAGCATCGTCACCATAAACAGCCTTTAAACGACGATGAATCTCAGTAGAAATCACTTTTTCAGCAGTTAACAATTCGATATCAGCACGCTGTTTTACCCGCGTTGACATAGCACTAGGACACGTCTCCATACTTCCGCTTCTTGAAATACACCGGATGAACGCAACGACATCAAACCTGCGCATGCGTATTGAGGGGGAATCTGTGTTTCATTATAATCTTCTTGAGATCCTCCTAACAGTCCTAACTGTAACTCTTCTAGTTTTCGTTTCAATACACTTTTGCAGAATTCAGAATCATCTTTAAACGAAGTAATTTCCAACCACCTTAGTTTAAAAATTTTGGATTGGAAATTGTAGCCGACAAGTATGGACGACTGTCGGAGCTTTCTATATCCATTATATTTGCAAAACGTTTTTGAAATCCATTTAGCAAACATTCTCTTAATTTTGAAGAGAATTGTATTTCCAGCATAGCTTCCAATGATTTTTTAATTTTAAAAAGTGGTGGTAAAACAGTTCCTAAGTGACAGGTTTTTTCATTTTGTAAAATGTCTATTGCAACTGTTATAGGTTTTGTAAGAAAAAAATGTGATCTTTTAAAAAAAGAATATCGGATGGCTGAAATCCTTCTACCCCCAATGACAGCAGTGACGCATATACCGAAAAATTCTTGCTTTACCTAGTCTGCCTAATAAGTAATAAAATAACTAAAGTATTTTTGCTACCTCACAACAGGTACATTTGAAGGACAGGAAATTCCAGGCGTCTGTCTGCGTCTGCACAATTGTTCAAACACAGGTACGCTTAGTGCATAATGGGTAGGTAAAACCAGTAAAACCCAACTGCAATCTTCATGGAAACACGTACGTACATAATTTATTTTGCTAAAGAAGAATAGAATACATTTCCTAAAATACATAAACATACTTTAAATATATAGGAATCATTGCTCAATGCGTTTTTAAAGTTCACAAAAGAAAAATCAAGAAATAAATTGTAGCGGATCTTTGGATCTAACGATGAAAGATCCAGAAAATTATGATCTAGATACAGATACAAGATCCTCGTGTAAAAAGAATCTAGATCTAGATACTAGATCCACATAGTGGCTCTAGATCCGGGATCTAGATACTACCCAACACTGATAACACACACAGCGTTTAAACATTATTGAAGATTGTTTACGTAATAATCTACTTTTACCCATAACGTAGTCTTACCCTTCAACTGCATAACAAGTTTTTCGGTAGTGGTATTCAGTGTAACGTTTGGAGGCTCTCAAATACTTTCATTCTTTTCATCGGAACCAAAAAGACGTCCTTTTAATTTCCCCACTTTATCTTTGTAATTAGACGCTGCAGATATATGGCCTGAGTCAAGCTATACCTATTTTTAAAGAGTTTATTGTTCATATTACGTTACCAGTTATGGTATTTGCGTGTTTTAAAGTGCACTTTACAACCTAAAGCTAGACCAGTCCGAGTATTGGGTGAACATTAAATGTCTATATAGCATTTTCAGTGGTTCATTTTTAAATGAAATGGGATCCGTTCTTTAGATTTAAACGAACCTGTAAGATGTTTGTAATGTGACCCTAACTTATTGTTACCAATATATTTGTCGATTTTATCCTAAAATTTTCCTTTGATATTTTACGGCAACCCCGATTTTGACAAAATTTGCTACATGACGTTTCCGATATATTGTGAATACAATGAAGGTAATAAAAAAAATACAAAATTCTACAGTAATAACATCACTTAAAAAGATGATCAAAATGACCACCATTTACTTCTTGGCAGTAGCAAAGTCCATGTACAAATCCTTCAGTTGCATTAAGAAGATGCTATGTAGGAATTGTTATTTCACCAACAACTCTGATCTCAATTCTTTCATATTATTCGGTCATTCGATATACACTATAAATTTTTAATGTCCCAAAAAAATCAACTGTACTGAGGTCTGGAGAAATAGCGGGCCGTTCAATAAAACCCCCGCCCATTTGGAAACGTTTGGTTAAAAAAGCCGATTATTTAAAGTGTAATAGGGAGGAGCTCCGTCCTGGTGAAACCAAATATTATTGGATAATTCCTCTCCTTCTTGAAGAGAAGGAACAATTTGATTTTCTAACAGTACTAAATACCTTTGACCTGTTAATTTACCGTCAATAAAATACGGGCCAATAATGCGGTTCTCAAAAATACATTTAATTTGCTTAGGTGCTTGAATCTAACTAGGATTATTTCTCGACCAATGTTGAGTTATGACGATTGCCGTACCGTTTAAACAAAAGGTTGCTTTATCTGAAAACACCACATTTTGTGCACAATTATGATCATTATTAGAAATCTGTATTGCTGTTTCGCAAGATTCTGCTCTACGATCATAATCATCGTCTGATAGCTCTTTTCCTACTTCACTACTACTACTAATATTTTGCGATCTTTTCTGTAGAGAATAATCAAAGTATGACAAAAATACATAAATCTAAAGGGCGTTGCATTAAAAAAGTTGAGATTTGATGTTAGTCTACAATGAAACTTTCTTTCATTTTTGAGATTATAGGTACCGTAAAAATATTGAAATTTAGCTAATTTCGCGTAATCAATTCAAATGAAAAAGTTAGTTGTAAAAATCGAGGCGGGTTTCGCACCTCCTAACCAACTAAACTAACAGATACATACGAGAGCTGTTCTCTTTTCGCTGAGCCTATCTAGCAGGCTGTGATATTTTGAACAATTGTGCTTAATATTTTAACGTAGTTGTTTACAAGTTTAATTATCGTGAAAGTTGTCAAATATAGTTGAAGGTTTTTAAAATATATAATTTTAAAGTAATCCTTTTCCCAAGAAATCGTGGAATTGAATAAAGAGCATTATCGTGCTGTGATTTTTTACAGCTTCACGCAGGGTTTGAGCCGTAAATATTGTAAAAATAATTATAAAAAGTTAATTGTTTGTTGCCTTACTTCGTTGGAATACATACTTATTTTTTAATATTAATAATAAACAATTTCAACAGGTATTTATTTTTGCTTTATACGTATTTCGACATGCAAAATATCATTTTCAATTTCAATGTCACTATAAAACACATAAATTAGCAGCCTATAGGTCATTGATACATAGAACTCTAACAGTTCCCCTAAGTAACAGTGATTACACCAAAGAGATTTCGATTATTAAAAAAATTGCACACAATAATGAATACCACACAAAACTTATAGACGCACTAATCAACAAGAAAGATTGTAAATTGGCAATTCAGAGAATATATTCAAAAGACCACTCTAAAAATGTTAAATATATCTCCATTCCTTATTTTGGTGATATATCGGAGAAAATTGCTAAAATTATAATCAAAACAAGTACATTTAAAGTAATTGATAGAACAACTAAAAACACTTTCAATACCTTATTTAACGCAAAAGGTAGAACAAACGACTTGTTAATATCAGGTATTTACAAATTAAACTGTTCGCATTGTAATTATGTATACACAGGTCAAACAATTAGAAATATTATACCAGATACAAAGAACATATAAGCTCATACAAATACAAACACCCGGAAAAATCTAACTACACTAAACACTTATTAAAACACAATCATGCATTTACATCAAATAATATAATAACATATTTACAGTTCTATGATGATAAATGTAAAGTAGATATACTCGAGGCCTTTCAAATTCACAAACACACCTTAACAAACACACCTTTAATGAATGAGCAAATTGAGCTCATAAATTCCCCGCTATTGGAAGTTTTGGAATTGAAGACCTGAGCCAAGCCCAAAACCAGGATCCAGTGTGCTGTTACCCTAGCTACAAATGTTTACGACATTAAATATTTACTTTAAAAATGACACATTGCATGGCGAAATACCTAAAAAGCAAAAATAAATACCTGTCGAAATTGTCTATTATTATTATTAAAAAATAAGTATGTATTCCAACGAAATAAGGCAACAAACAATTAACTTTTTATAATTATTTTTACAATATACCAATCGGTGTCTACTTTTAAAAAGAACGCGTCAATTACGCCTATTGCGTAGGCAACCAACTATACAGACAACTAAGCCATGCTGTGGCCAACACAATCAAATTAATTCAAGGTTCAAAAATTAAATTAGTCTTTATTTAGCGTCTTCTTGAGTTTTTTTATGCAACCATGTACAGTAAAGGCGAAAAAGTGGAAATTCTAATGTGGTACCAGAATGGTAACAACTGTGAGAGACTTATTTTCACTAAAATATCCAGTAAGACCTATTCCTTGTATTTCAACCATACAAACAATTGTTAGAAAATTTAAATGAGAGGGATGCGTAATAAAATTCCCATAAAATAAGAACTAAAAGTAATCACGTTTTAACCGAAGAAATGAAATTAAATATTTTATTCTACGTTGAAGAAATCATAATTAATAGTTATAACAAAAATAATAATTAAAAAGGCTGCGATGGCCGGGAATCGAACCCGGATCAACTGCTTGGAAGGCGCCTATGATAACCATTGCACCACCTTGCCGCTGATGTATTTCTGTTGTACAAAATAAGTACAATGTTCACATACCTTACAGAAACATCACCCTGTCGGTTTTAGTATTTAACAAGTAAATCATCATTTGCGTCCTATATACAGGGTGAAATACTTATTTAATATAAACACTGCATCAAAATAGCCTTCATACTCAAATAACTCACAACGGCAGTGACGTTTATATCAGTTTTTTAGTTGTCGGTATAGTTGGTTGCCTACACAATAGGCGTAATTGACGCGTTCTTTTTAAAAGTATACATAGGCAATGTATACTAAAAAGAAAAATTCCCTGTATGTTCAATCATTTTTCCGGGTCTAAATAAAATGTACAATGTATATAAACACGTACTATATCCTGCTGCGTAAGAAAGAGTGCCGTATCTACAAAATGGAAGTTTTGAGATATTTGCATAAACGCGTTTTGTTCTAGCTTTCTTCTCTAATGGGCAATTGCCTTTATCAGGCAAAAAAGGCACTGCCGAAACACGTAACTTATTTTTTGGCTAATAGGTTTCTTCGTCATAGCTTACAGCAGAAAAATGTTTAGAACATATAAGTGAATCTGGCTTAATATGACATTCTTTCAAATTACATGCTTTCAACCACAAATCAGCACGTACTTTATTTGTAGGAAACCTGCAATAGGTACGTACATAAGTAATCAAATCTTTGAAATGAATTTTGAAGAATTGAAAATCTGTTAGCTTTAAATATAAACAATACAACTGCACGTGGTTAATTCTCAAAAATGTGGGTTTTATAAACTATAGAAATAGAAATACTTACCGATGAAATGAAAACAAACAATTCCTTGATTGAGGAGCACTGCAAATAACACATTTTCGCACCATTTTAGATTAAAATTAAAGATTTCAATAACACAAAACGTTTCCACATTTGTAGGTTATGCGCTGTTGTCGTGACTTTTCTCACTGACAGCTTAATTTGTGTAATTCTCGCCATACGTCAACAGCAACTGGGTGAGCACCAATTGAAAAGGGTACAAGTGAAACAACATTATTGGATGTCATGCAACGGCAAACGAGACAGATAAAATAAAGTTTGTTGGGATCCTTACAACAGTGACGTACCTAGTTTCTTATGGAGTAGTATTATCCATGTAAATGTGTATGATCTAAGGCCAAAATAGTCACTTAGGCCATTTTAAGCTATAGTGCGTTTCAGAGTCGCCGTGTAGCATGAAGAAGATACAAATACAAGGTTGTCAAACTTATCTGTGAGGCACCCTTGAGACATAAAATTTAATACCTTTCACACAAAGATTTAAAATATGGTAATGCTATTGTAACCCCTAAAAGAAGCGCGTTGTTAAATGCCAGGTTCAGTGGTTCTATGTAACAGGGCGCCAGGGGAGGCTTAGTTTTGATTTTACCCCTAGTCCTTACAACTTCTGCTTATACCTAATTAAACTAATTTAGCCTGCCCGAGCGGTAAGGAGGCTGCTAATCATCAAGACACCTTGGTGCTATATTGGAACTAATGACTTACCTTGAGATTGTTGTGGTCGCCCCAAAGGTAGATGCAGCACTTTGTTTACATACAACTATAGACTCTTTAACGGCGTAGTTAAAACGAATAAAAACACTAAGGGGTAAGTCTAAGTTGATAAGAAAAGAACAAATTATATGAATAATTTTAATTGACAGGAATTGAAATGGTGACTTGCAACTTATAAGAAGAACTGGGAATTACTTGGTCGCGGAAATAACTAAAGACCCGGTTCCTTACTGAATTTAGCATTTAGTGTTTTATGAAACCAAACTAGTTCAAGACTGTCCAAACTAATCTTTCTTCCTCACCAAATCAGCTTTTTGGAGGCGGGAGCTTTTCTCAAACTCAGGCCCTTTGGTAAAGATTGTACCAATGGAGCTCTGTTCTAAATGTGCTTGTTGTCCACCATTGGGGCGCTTTGTTTACTGACCCCTGACTGTGTAGGGCCAAGCACTTAACTTTTAAATATATTTATTGGTATTCGACGTTTATTACTAATTGCTCCAAGTTCTGACAAACCGTTTGGCTAGTTACAAGTTTTTCATAGTCAGCCTGGAACTGTGTAATTTAAATGACCTGCCAAAAGGTAATGTAAGTTTATCGTCGGCGAGTTCTTCCCAGTTCTCGAGTGGCAACCAAACAAATGCACATGTTAATTGAGCTCCTTTTTAGCAGCTGTAAATAGCGGCTATAAATTCAGAAATGTCCAAACTACAATAAATCTTAAAACATACTACAATAAATCTTAAAATATTTAGGGAGGAAGGTAATGGCTTTTCTGACTTTCGGGTTTAGTGTCCGACAATTTCTAACAATGCCCCTCGTAGATCTGTTGAACCTAATTCAGCTAAATTACTATAAATTTGGAAAACGTCGAAAAGTATACAATTGTGCCATAAGGACCCCAACAATGAGTTTAATAGTTTGTACTTCTAAAACTCTGAAAACCGAAGGGTTGGGGTTCCGGACAGTTATGAAAATGCTCAATTTTGGAAGATTTATAATCCTAGAATATCTGTTTTTCTATTGTATGTTTTCTAAATGGAACTCTGTTCTTTGCAGCTCCGTTATTTCTCTGACAGGCGTAACTGTCGAACACTAAGGTAGAATTGGACAAACCGTCATAAAACAAATTTGTAATAACAATTTGTTACATCTAAAACATTTATATTTTATTAAACCTGAGAGTACAATTTTTGTAAGTTGCAATTATATTTGTTTATTATTTACATATTATAAGAGTAAAAAAGAAACAAAAAACATTATTACTAGCTTGATATAATATGCAAGCACTATTATATAACTGAGAAAATAAATTACATAAAATTATGAAGATTTTGTGAAATATACTACATGTTTTATAGTTAATTATCACTGTCGCTAAAAATATTTAGATCACTATCACTATCACCAGCGTTGATATTGACAATTATGGGCTCTATTTCGTCCATTCTGTTGTCAACTTCCCACATTGACTTTTCTATTTTCTCCACATGGCCTACGTAGTTACTCCAATTTTCTGGTATCACTTGAGAATATGCTTCCTTGATTAAATTTTCAACGTCATTTGCCTTAAAAGTAGTATTTTTCGCACCTATATACCTTTTTCCCATTAGTTTACAAACATAAATTCCTCATTGTATATAACAAAACAAATTAAGAACTTAACATTATTATCTTGATTGGTTAATATTATTTTTGTTTGAGAACTTCTGAACACCTACCTCATTTCAACCAAATAAACCCGACGTGCTATTGTTAAGAGATTACGAATACTGGCAACAATGTCATTTTTTGTCCCATAAGAAAACCATTGCCCTATCTTCTCCATGCTGCACGGCGCCTCTGAAACGCACTATCGTAAATTAAGTCAACTTTATTTTGAAGTAAACCGCATAAACAGAAATGCAAGGATCCTTAACTCCCTATTCAAAATTTACAACTAAATCAGTCGACTCTTCAGAAACTGGGATATTTTCCCAAAACGTGAGTCTATCTTTGGGCATGATTGAAGATAACTTTTTTTAAATATTATCTCTCTTAGAAACAGGTATATCTCTATTTTTAGTATATTTTTCAGGATCGACTATTCGATTATGTTTAATGACTTAAAAAAAATAGTTCTTTAAAGTCATCATCAGCAAAATTATTTTTGTAAGCCAATGAGAAGCAACCCGGTTTGACAACAATTTCTACAAGATCCGAGATCTAAACTTTGGGCCTTAATTTGTTTAAAGTGTTTTTTTATGTATGATCGTTCCATTAGTAGAAAACAGAGAAATCCATTGCTTTAACTGTGACTTTACCACCATTAGCACTGCAAAAGGCATTTTCAAAATCTCGGAAATCATAGACTTTGTATGCTTTTTCAAGGAACTCTCTACTTGGTGATGAAAATTATCAGCGCACATAAAAGTATGTCCGGGTTCAAAATACTTAAATGTTATAGAACTAGTACGAATATTGTCGAGGCTCAGGATTGAAAAAAGCTTGTGGACTGTATTTTATTTTTATTTAACTAAATCTTAGATAATTCAACTCAATAATAATTGTACACAAAACATGTAAAACAAAGAAGCTGCTTCTCTCAACACCGTGTCGTCTTCTCGTACAGCTTGAGCACCTCTCGCTCACGCTGGTTGGTCCACCGCTCGGGCACACTCGTACTTTTCGGACGCACTCGTGCGCACCCCCCAACCGTCCAAAGGTTTTCGCGGCAATTTCAAATCGTTGCCTCCGTCACCGGACAAATATAATTTGAATTTATTAGGTACACAAGAAATGAAAAAGTGCCCAGTTCTTGTTCTGGCCCGTGCAATTATCGAGCCAAAGAACAATATTTTCTTTGTCTCGATAATGAATAAAAAGCTCCAAAAAAGCACTGATGATCTCTTCTTTTTTACGTCCAGCTATGGCTTCATGCCATAACACGGCGAATGGTTTTCCCTTGCCACCTTTTCCCAGAGGTACAAAACTCTCGTTAAAGGCGATTATACGCCGAGTAAATATTACAGTTTTAAACATTTCGAATCGGGGAAGCATTATGACTTTTTGTAAGTCAACCGAGAAGAAAAGATCAGATAAATCTTTAGGTTTCTGGACATCGTTTCGATACATCTCACGGGCAACCTGCTCTCGATTTATATGTTTACTCCATTTGGTACAAGTCTCGCAGTTTAAATTCAAACTGTGCTTAGTGTGTGATCCATTGTGTAGTTTAAAACCTACACAAATTTCACATTCCTCGTGTCCCAGATGCGCAAAGGAAATATTTGTTTCGTTAACTACGACATTCCTACAAGTTATCATATACCACATTTGATTTCTCAGCAAAAGAAGTAAGTTTTCTAATAATAAAGGCAATTCGTGTTGCAAAAAGTGCCTGTATGAGTGACCAGTAAGTCGACCAGGCAAAAGGAAAGAACCAATCAAATGATCCCCAATTATACCACTCCATACATTTAATGAGAACTGCTCTTGAAAATGCGTTTCTACAATTCCATGTGGATTTTCTTGAGCTCGTATGTGGTTGTTATGAAAATTTGTTATAGAATTCCTTGAAAAATTGGCTTCGGGAATAAAATGGATTTTACAATCAAAATTGGAATCTGCTGCTAGCCTATTAAGATACCACTGGCAGAAATTAATCCTTAAAGAGAAATCTCGAGGAAGAAGCGCCTGCACCCTTTGAATGTGGTAAGGGTATAGGAGAGAATCACGCAAGATACGCCAAACAACTTGATGACTAATATTTAAATGTTCGGAGATTTTTCTGGTGCTAGTGTCTGGATGTTCTTCTATTTCATTTAGAACAGCTTCTTCGATCTATGGTGTTCTAACAATACGTGGTCTACCTGCATCATTGGTATTCTTATTAAAAGTTCCAGTTTCTGTAAGACGCCTATGAATATTCGAAAATATTCGATGATCGGGTATCATTCTATTGGGATGGCGCTCCATGTACATTGTACAGACGTCTGACTTCTCTTGCATTTGCATTCGCAAGGCCATAGATGAAATGCATCTCAGCCATTTCAGAATTCGTAAAATTTGGCATTGTTACGAGATTATATCGAGTATTTAAAACACTTTTACACCTTACAGTTTACAACTTAAACCTTTGATTTATAAACATATGCCGACACAAGTTAGAATTCAAATGCAAACTGTCAAAATTAATGGAAACATGAGACTATCCAAATAAAGCCAGAGCCTACTAGACCATTTTAAAAATTTTAATTTCGTCTAGCGAATTACAGAAAATCGTTTTTTATTTCTTTTTTCTCGATAACCGTAGCAGATACGAAAAAACTACAGAAGAACAAAAAGATTCTAAACAAAACAGAAAACTCATTTTGTATTTTAGAATCTAACAGCGTCGCACTGCAAAAAAGTTCAGGGAGAGAAAAGGGGGCATGACCCCTGAAAAAATATCTCCCTGTAGCGTAACCTGTATTCCAAATTTGAGCTAAATATCTCAAAAACTGCAGGAGCTATAAATAAAAAAACTAAAAAAATCTTGAAATTTCTACACCCTGCAGATCAGCAGGGTTTGGGGACCTATATATTTTTTTTTATCACACATTCATACT